>VXAU01002756.1:0-11572 GCA_013399695.1 Formicarius rufipectus
GAGAACGTGTTGCTTGTTGTGTAATGGGAAGTGTAGGGAGATAATGTGGTCAGAATGACCTGTTGGCAAGTTTTCAAGTTTAGAGGCAATGAAGTTTCTAATCATGAAGCCAACTCCTGAAAGGTGACTTTCAGTTTTGGGTTTGCCTGACCAATAGGGTGTGTAGCCAGCACCATGTTCTTTAAGGCTGCCTACCTCGTGGAGGCGAACTTCACTGAGAGCAGCAATGTTGATGTTGAGTCGTGCCAGTTCATGGGCAATTAGAGCAGAAGGACACTCAGGACGTCCACTATCCACAGTTTCAATCAAGGTTCTGATGTTCCAGCATACCAGTGTCAATTTGAATACACCTTTGGAGGCAGGTGTTTGCCTTTGTTTCTTTGTCAAGATTTGACCGCATCGGAAGATGCCCATTGGCCGCGGTTCGCCAACGGGGTGAAGGGTGGAGATGAGCTTTGGTTAGGCCACCTTTTCTAGGCCCCTCTCCGTGTGGAGCAAGCAGTGCTCTCCTTGAAAAAGGCTGCTTGGTCATTCAGGATGCTGCCGAACAAGACTGTCATCTCCAGGGTCAGTCTTGTGCAGTCTTGAGCAATGTTCCGAACTGCCTGCATGCAGGGTTGGGTCTGCGGCTTCCAGTGCTCCATACCATCTGCCGTTTTGCCCCTCACCTGTCGCTGCAGGGCTTTGGAAGAGTGGGTGATCAATCCTCAAGCCTGCGCAGTGGATTTTTTAGGTGAGGCACAGCGTGAGCAGAACTGGCCCCACCCTTTACTCCTGAGGTTCATCTGCCAGGGCCTAGCAACCTTGGACAGTGACAGTGAGGTCCTCAGGATGTAGGTTTGGTTAGAGTATCCTTCTCTTAGATGGATGGCCTGACAGGGCTAAGCAAACTCCATCTGCATGGGTTTGGAGTTAGAGTTGTCCTTCTCCTAGGATGGCTGCCGGATGGCTGACAAGCCCATCCTCCCTGAGGACACACTTTGTCTGACCCTTCAGTTGAGACCTGACCAGTATGGGAGACCCTACCGGAGGCATAAACCACCTCCAGCATAGCTCACAACCTCATAAGGGCACACAAGCTTCTCCCTCACGACAAGGAGGTGTCCGTGGAGAAGGGTAGTTGCATAAGGAGAAATGAAAGAACACAATATCATGGCCGTGACATTTCCTCAGAATACCTTCCTCTTTCCTCTTACTTGGAGTTTGGAGAATTTTTCCTCTGCTGACTGTCATTTTCCAATCTCTATTTCATTTATTTTCCCAGTCCTATGTAACTTTTAAGACTCCACAATGTCTTACAGGAAGGAATTTCACTATTTTAGTCAAGCATTATGGGAATTTTTTTGTTGTTGTTTTTTGTTTTAAAACTTTGTTTCATTAGTGCTAAGTGACTCATTCTATTCTAAATTACTTTGTTAAAAAAACAAGAACAAAGCTTTTATAACATCTGTAACACAGAGGTTTCAAAGACATTCAGTTGTCATGCTATAGAGCATACTGGTTTTCAAATCTAAAAATATATGATTTAAAATCCTACAACTAAATGGTAGTGCAAAGCATGTTCAAACTATTGAAAATACACTCCAATTCTCTGAGTTACAAACTAACTCTCAAAAAGTCTGCAGCTGGAGATTTTAAATCATTTCATGAAGAAGGAGAAGGCATAATTCGTCTGCTTTGGATTTCTTCAATCTGTCAGCATTTATTCCCAGCTTTACTTAAAATGTTCATTATTTTTACAGTCCTGGAAGTTAAACATGTACAGATAAAAAAAGGATCAGTTTAAAAAAACCGTGGTCACCTAGATATACTCCCAAAGTCTGAAGTCTTGAAGACCTGCAGATGAAGCAAACTTCATGAAAGTACAGACACACACATGCACATTGTGTGTATGGTGGCAGTCAGTGTGTAGCTTTGTCTCACCTGTTAACAGCCTTTAAGCTAGACACTAGTGATTTAGTGTCAGCTCATCATCTGGTCTCCTGCCACAATCAGTGATGGACTGATTCCCACACAGATGTGTGTTTTTCTCTCCCAGATGTGTCTGTTCCTCTCTTAATTCAGTTCAGGCAGACTGTATACTCTTCATATGACTCCTGTTAGTGAGATTATACCCACTCAGGGTCAGCAGAACACACTAGTCATTTAGAACTGATAGCAACTCAACTCTTTATAAGACAGGGAGCCGATTCATGACTGACATACTCAGATGCTCTCAGCTTTCTGCTGCTGTTTTTCATTCTGACATTTACCTGACTTGTATCTCCATTTACCTTTGAAAAAAAGGACACAATGGTACTTTTCTTCTCCTTCTTGTGAGACACTACATCTCTTTAAATGATTCTTTATTTTTCACTGTGTGCTGAGGTGCCTTGCAAGTTCTGCAACATAAATACTAAATGACAGTGTTCCCTATTAGATATGCTGGATATAAGATATATCACCTTCCTCAAAAGTCATCAGTATTTCATCCAACCCTTTTTTCTTGTTTCTCCCAATCCCAAAATGGGTAGGAAAGCAAACTGAATGCCAAGTTACTCATAACAAATTATTCAGATATCTGGGTATCTGATGAAGAAAATTACTCTTTGTTGGTTTTTGGAGTTTTTTTGTTTGTTTTTTTTGCTTTGTTTTTTAATTCATTAAAAATTACCAGTGTATATTTGTCATCAAACAAGAAAAAGGAGGTCCAGCATATGGTAAAACTGAAACAAATTTTTCTGTTTTATCCATTTCTTTCACTCTACCCTTCCTCTCATTCTTGTATCTATACCAGCATAAAATAATAATAATAACGTCCCGGAGAGATGTAGGCTGTGCACTTCCAATGTAGTGGTGCTATGGCACACAGGAACTAAAGCTTTATCAAGTAAATACAAAGATCTTGTCATATAAGATGACTACTCAGAAAGAACATGTTAGGCCAGGATTTGAAGCTGATCAATAATTTACAATGTTGTACACCACAATTAGTATGAGAAGAATACTAATATTCCCATCTGATAATATGTATCTTACCCTCATTAAACACTCAATGAATAGAGTTAGACTTGTGTCTGAAAATTAAAAAATGATTCCTACAAAATATGCTACGTGATGCAACTAATAATGTAATGGAAAACTTTTATCTGTTCCAAATAAATGTAGAGACAATAATAACAACTTCAAGGATTAAAACTGAGATATATTTTACTTCTTGACACTCCTAATAAATTTCTCATATTAGTTTTACTGCTTAATTAATATGGCGTGAAGAATAAAAATTGCAGTTGGGACCTGAGAATTAATATTTTCTCAACAGTTCTCACTGATCATATTTTCACACTGTAATATCCTATCTCTCAACGTGTTCTGGCTACAAAATTGTGAACAACACCCAAACATACAGACTTGTTGGAAGCTCAGTAAGTTTAAAAATCAATGGTGATTTTAAGAATGGTGATCAAATTCATCTCTCTCTTCACCATTTTTCTTTGCTGTGATTAGTTGCATGGGAGGAAATATTTGATCCATAAAGAGGGTGTTGAGAAGTGGTTTTGAAGATTTGCTTGGAGTAGGAAATCAAATATCTATGAAGATTTCAAAGTGCCTTCATTGTGAACCCTGTCATTTATCTTTGTCACTCTTAAAGGTGTTTGGAGATAGAAATTAAATACATTAAATTAAATACATTAAATTAAATACATTCCTATTGTAGGTCAAAGCGGTTCACATAGGGTTGCACATACCTCTACGCCTACTGTGTTTTCCAAAATACTCTCTGCTAGACCAGTCCCGAAATTGAAGGAAAAGCTTCACGTAGTTGATTAAATTAGCCACCTAATTTCTTACATGCATTGACAGTAATTATTATAGGTTTCATGGTAATTAATCCTGACAATATTTTTTGGATAAACATGATGAAAGAGACATGACTATAATAATGTTTTTATGTACTTTATAATACATCAGTACTGTTACTTGAAAGATTTCCACCCCTTTACCTTTCTCATTCTCTTCAAATCCATTTCTTTCTCTGGAAACACTGAAACTTCTGAGATTAAAGGCGAACAAAACACTTGGGCTTAGATGAGAAAATCATGTAGGTACTTTTGTGTTTTTATGTATTAACTAATAAATACAAGCTCTAAACACATTAATAAACCCTCAGGTATCATATAATCAATATTTTTTTTACAGTGACAAACCCATTCGTTGTTTATTGGAAATGGTCTTTTACCTCAGCAACAAATTAGAGAAAAACTCATAAAACTATCAAAACGTAATAAAATAACCTCTTGAGACTAAATGCCTTTTAAGCCATTTATTTTATAAAGAAAAAATATAATTAGAGAGTTTTGAATAGCTTTTTATATATACAGCAGCATATAGAAAATCAGCAATACCCAAAGTACCTTTTCCATTAAGGAACAAACTGAAAGGAAGTTACAAAATTAAGAGTAATTGTGGATACCAAAAATAGAAACTAAGTAAAAGAACTTAGTTACATACAAAATATATTCATACATTTATTTAGACAATTCCTTAGTAAGTATTATGGTGCTTTTACTGACAATGAGAAGGAACTTCAGGGCCAGTATTTCAGGTGTGTTGTTGCTGTTTTCAGACCATCATGTTAAGTTGTAGCTATTTCTCCAATGAATGTGACAGAGTGGCCTTACTTCTCTTACTAGAAAATAAGTTTCAGAAAATAAATAAATAAATAAATAGATAGATAAAAGTGGGCTCACCAGTAAAAGGGAGATATGGACTTACTAGAGCAATCCCAGTGAAGGGTCACAAGGATTAAGCATCTGTAGCATCTGATACACGAGGAGAGGTTGAGACACCTGGAATGGCTCAGCCTGGAGAAGAGAAGGGTCTAGGTGGGTTTATGGGTGTGCATAACTGATTGATGTGCATAGCTAAGGATAACATGTGCAACCTGGTTGAGCAGTAAAGACAAGATAGACTCTTCTCAGTAGTGCCCAGAGAAAGATGAGATGCAGCAGACACAAACTGAAACAGAGGAAAATCCACTAAAAATAACAAAACAAAACCAACCAACCAACCAAACAAAAAAATCCAAACAAACAAAAACAACATAAAATTATTCACTATGAGGGTGATCATACACAAGAACAGGTTGCTCAGAGCTGTTGTGGAGCCTCCATCCTTGGAGATATTCAAAGCTCAACTGGACAAGGCCTTGAGCAACCTACCATCATGCACACTCCCCTGAGCAGAGGCTTGGACTAGATGATCTCAAAAGATGCCTGTCAGGCTCAGCCAGTCTATGTATCTTTAAAAACATATTAATGAACAAAAAATGATAAAATGAATAGATGTGAATAAGAAGTGTGAATCCAAGAACCCTCAACCTTTGTTGAGCATTGTTCTGTGACAAGGTTCTTGCCTCATCCCTTCAATTTATTTACTGAGAGGCTGCTGAGGTCAGGTGCAAACAAATGTAAAAGTTGATAGGAAAGCACAAGAGTTTAGAGTTTAGATTATTTCTGAAAATTTAATATTCCTTTTTGACTTGGGGAATTCGTTTCATGCATTGGGTAACCATACACAGGACAAATAAGATGTCAATGTCATAACAGAAACTAAATGTCTGACAGTTGAATTCAAAAAATGTCAAGTTAAATTTGATTGTCAATATAATAGCTTCTGAATTTGGTGATACCGGTTGAAAAAAGAGAAAGTTATGTCAGTCATGGTTTTTTGAAGCTTTCTTGAAATTATCAATGAGCTGAAATGTCTACTAACTGAAGTACCATTAATTGTGGTAATTATTTAGTTAGCTGATGCACAGACAGGTACTATGTGCCTGAAGAAAGCACAGAGATGAAGTTTTGTTTTTGATGCATAGGTGCTGAAGAGCTCTTTTAGTGGCACCATTCTTGTGGCAGGCTTCACTGACCAGGCTGAGCTCATGAGTAAGCAGCTGCTTGTGTGAAAGCCAATGTTCAGCACAGTCATCCTGGGCTCTTTGGAATCAGTTTCCAGACTAACTGAGCTGCTGTTCTGGACCTGTGTTCTGGACAGATTCCATCAAGGGTGATTGCCGTTTGCCAAATGTAATTTTCTCCTGCACTTTTAATTGTCTGCGATATTTGCTTCCGGTCTTGTGCAGTTCTGTGAAATGTTAATTGCTTCATTTTATTCCAGGGAATGCTGTATTTCAATAGAAAATGAAATTATTCTTCCCTCCCTTCCTCCCTTTCTCTTCTTCTCTCTCTCTCTCTGAATGTACATGTGTGCATATTTAGTAACATAATTGGCTACTCTTATTACAAACTATTTTTAAAGAAAACCTGTAATATAGCTTGTTAGTTGTTTATGATATATAGTTTAATAACTTTTAGATTCACTGCTTTCCTAAGTGTTTCAAAATAGCACAAGTAGAACTGCTTATAGTTAAGCTCTCCAGCAGTGGAAAGCACGGCGCATTTCCCTTACATTCAGTGATATGAGAAGTGCACTGTAGCTGTGCCACAGGTACAGCAGCTTTTGTGGAAAATGCAAATAGTATGTTTTGCCACCCCTCACTGGCCACTGCAAAGTCTTTTGAGTCTCTGCTAATGAAACTGATACTGAAAGAGCAGTACTTTAGCAATCCTGCAGTAGTCTGGGATATATATGTAACTCTATAGAACACTTTCAGACAAAGTACATTTTTAATACATGATAAAATTAAATCAAAATAGCAGAGAGACCATACATATCAACCACTAATTTTTAGAGGCTGGTAGGGAAAAGTAATTTGCCATTTTAAATGAGATTGAAGCTCTATACCTCCAACACAGATGAACATATGGAAAATTTACTGCATAGTTTGAGCCTGCAGGTCTGTTCTGAAGTTCACCTGTGTGCTTCCTCACAAAGATATAATTCACTCACAGAAACCACATGTTTTGGCTTGAGCTTGTGCATAAGTGGCCACAATGGAGCACCTAAATTAAGAATACTGAATTTGGTAGAAAAAAAATAACAGTATTTGGCACAATTCACAGTGTTGTTTGGAGGTTTCTTGTTCCTGTGAAATAACATTGACATTGTGAAACTCATTTAGTTTGCTTTATTTTTGTTTACCGTGACTCAGGTCCCCAAAGTTATTGAGATGCCTGACTTTCAATTCAATCTATATTTACTGAGTCTGTTGCTTAGACTGAGTTTAATATTAGATGCCTATTGCATTAGAAAATATGAGTCTAAATGGTTATGTGAGAAATGAAGCTTATAAACCATTATTTTGTTTTAAAAGAAATGGCATATTTTACAGTAATTTTATATGCATTTGACAATAACAAAAAATAGGAAAAGTTTATTTTCATGCCTATTGGTAGCCAGATCTCATTTATGACTTTGGTCATAGATGTACAGCTAAGACATCAGAACTCTTTATTTCTTCATGAAGTCACTCAGACATTTGGAGATCTGTATTTTGTAAGCATCTTTAATATGAGTGAAAATATAAGAATGGATACATGGCTTTTCACTTTTCTGAAGGTTAAATTCAGATTTTTTTAGCATCACTCTATTTCAGCAATAGTTATAAACGTTCCTCACTTTCATATGCAGCATAAGTACGCAAGAGAGCTGAACACTATCACATTTATGGTGCTAAAAAGAAAATGCCTGGAGCACATTTTGCAATACTAACTGAGCTGAGGGATTACTTGATTTGAAGAGAGATGCTAAAGTTTGTCACATCCCAGTCATGTCAGTGAGAAATAACTTTTAGAGTTGACTTCAAAGATGATTAATAATATGTATTTTGTCATGCAATTTTAGATACCACTAAATGCTGCCCAATATAATCAAGAAGAAATGGCTAAAAATTTCAACTTCAAGTTACGGTGGTTTTTTTATGACAAAAATTTTGTCTTAAATTTTGAATTCTGAACATGTGGGACAATTATTGTCATTCTACTTTCTACCAATAAATACTGACTTACAAGTCTTCTCGGATTATATTTTATTGTTCTGTATCATAACAATTCTTGTGGTGTGTAATGCAAGTAATACCATCTCATGTTGCAAAAGGCTGAGTGTAATGTTAATATGCTAATGACCTTAATGTATGTTGCTGATGACATTTGGTGTCAGATTTTTTCCACTTATCTCGGTCATGGGTAATTGGGATACATCATGGCAGAAAATGTCGTGCTTTGAATGTAATTTGAAGGTTCACTGTCTGAATGGGTCTGTTCCTCTCTGTCACTAGAACTTATCAAATTTCTGTGTATGACTTCTCATGACAACTATTCAAAAAGCTCATTAACACCCAAAGAGAGTTGATACGTATTAGAAACTCCTGATCCTACAGTTCAGCATCTGTATATGAATTAGCATATGGAGATATGAGTAATTGTTTTAATGAAAATTTCACCTCTGAACCATTTTCCTCTGAGTTCATTGTGAGTATAATTAGGTCTGCAATAGTCCTCTCCCTGTGAGACTGCAGATAAGGCACAGAAAAAAAAATATTTCTTTGCTATAATTCTTCTGCTTAAAGACGATAGGGAGGCACTGATGAATTTAGTGCCATTCATGTTATCGGAACTAGAACTCTAAATAATAAAATATTATATAATGTCTTTTTCTAAGAAGAACTTGTTTACTAAATGAAAAGGAATAAATCTTTAAAACAAATGCATTAAGGGGCACCCACTATAGTAAATGGAGAAATGTATCCCATGTTCTTAAGTCCCACACAAACAAGGACTTGATCATGCACTTCATTTGACCTTTCTATAGTAAAACCTAAAGGACCTTTGTATTGGTGGCCCTTATATTGGTGGTTTGCAAAATGCATTAATGTGACAGAAATCATTATGAAAATCTTTATGTGAGCAGTTGCTGAAAGATTTTAACTTTGGCATTCATTCAGAGTTATAATCTATCTATCTATATATATGTATGAGGGATATAGTTATGGATATATTCCATATATAAATAAATATATATATATATATATGAGACTTTGCTTCATGAAAAATCTCTCAAGTCTTGGAAAAGTGAAGCAGTCACAAATTTTTAACAGAGCTTACTTAGTGCATGTTAATATTGTTGAGCTATGAGGGAACTTAGTAAATGTTCAAGAATTTATCTTGTAAAGATCCTTTATTCGAGAAAGAGGTTTTCTCATTATTTGCAACTTTATCTCCATATCCTGATGATGCAGAAAATGTCAACTTAAACAAAAATTACATCATACAAACACTGGATGCATCTTTCAAACTATGAGAAATTCTGGAAGTCAAATACTGTGCTACTATGGAGGGATTATTAAACATTTGTGGAACTTTATACTGGAGGAAATGATGAAACACAGACTAGAAAAAGAAGTGACAGCCATGTGAGAGTTTATACCATGTGCTAAATGAGAACAAGCAGATTAGCTGAAAAAATCTGGAGATCCAACATATGTGAAGACGTAGTAAATTTTTCTAAAGACAAATTTATATATGTAAGTGCCTATGCCTTAGATATTTACTATGTGTGTATTTTCATTTCATCCTGCCCCAGCTCATGTTGCAGGCGTGACTGCAGTGCCACGTTTGTGTCATTTGGTGACAGAGAGGAAAAGGCAAGGTCTTTCCCTGGTGCTCTGACCCATGTGGGCTCCCAGGATTGCTCAACAACCTGACATTGCTTTTCTGTTTGCTGTTTTTTTCTTTAATGTTAATCTGAAATGGGTGGTGGGTGTTGGCTGAATGGTGTAAGTTGCCATCTCTGGAGCCGGCTCCTCCTCTGAGGATGCCAGTTTGAATACTGAGGAACTCGCTGTCACTGTCCGAGCGTGCTCGGCCGTGGCAAAATGAACCTCAGGAGTAAAGGGGGTGGGGCCAGTTCTGCGCACACTGTGCCTCACCTGAAAAATCCATTGCGCAGGCTTATCCCAAAATCTTCGTTTGTGAAGTCTAGGCAACAACAACATTTCCATTTCAGATTGATCTAGTGTTATTTGTTGTTCAAGTACATCTTCCTGAAGAGTTATTGTTAGGTTGGTTTTTCACATATGAGCTACCTGATCAGAGATGTCTGGCACCATCAATTTTTCACTCAGAAAGTCACTAAGTCATGGTGAAGTTGAATGTTCTCTGGATGCTGAAAAAGTCAATTTCTGTCCATTTTAGTCAATTAAATAAACTGGATGTAAGAGTATAATAACTGGCATTGTGGAATGGTTGTTCATGCTGAAGTAAACTAATTCAATAAAATCAGACCAAGATAATGACTTCAGGAAAAAAGGAGGAGGGTCAGCAGAACTGCTATTTCGACTTCTGGAGGGCATGTTGGACTGTTGAAGAGACTGAAAAAGTCCCTTTGGAAGTAGTCCTGAAAGCCAGAGTCCAGGAAGACTGCACGTTCAAGATGGAAAATTTTATGGGACAGAACTGCCTATGTGTTGAAAGATGAGTTGAGAGGGAAGAAGACTGGCTTGGCTGAACAAAGAGTTTCAGCTGGAAATCTGATGGAACTCAGGGAACAATGAAGAATTTATGACCTCTTTAGAGAGGTCTTTGACATCATTTTCCATAGCATTCTCCTGGAGAAAGTGGCTGCTCATGACTTGGATAAGTGCACTGTTCCCTAGATAAAGACTGACTGGATGTTTGGGCCCTAACAGTGGTTGGAAATGGAGTCACATCCAGCTGGTGGCCGGTCACCAGTGGCGTTCCCCAAGGCTCAGTCTCGAGGACAGCTCTGTTTAATATTTTTGTCAATTGCCTGGATGAGGGGATCGAGCCAGTTTGTAGGTGACATCAAGTTGGGTGAGAGTGTTGGTCTCCTGGAGGGTAGGAAGACTCTGCAGAGGGATCTGAAAAGGCCAATTGCATGAGGTTCAACAAGTGCAAGTACTGGATCCTGCATTTTGTCGCAACGATCCCAGGATATGCTCAGGTTTTGGGAAGAGTGACTGGAAAGATGCCCAGGAGAAAAGGATCTGGAAGTACTGGTTGACAGTTGACTGAACGTGAGCCAGCATGTGCTCAGGAGGCCAAGAAGGCCAATGGCATCCTGACTTGTATCAGCAATAGTGTGACCAGCAGGACCAGGACAGTGATTATCCCCCCAAACTCAGCACTGGTGAGGCCTCACCTTGAATCCTGTGTTCGGTTTTGGGCCTCTCACTACAAGGACACTGAGGGACTGGAGCATGTCCTGAAAAGAGCAAGAGAGTTGGTGAAGGATCTGGAGTGCTAGGAAGATCAGCTGAAAGGAAGCTGTAATGAGATGGGGTTTGGTCTCTTTTCCCAAGGAACAAGCAAATAGACAAACAAGGACAAAAGGAAATGGACTGAAGTTGCATCAGGGGAAATTTAGATTGGATATTAGGAAAAAAAAATTCTTCTTGGAAAACAATATCATGCACTGCTGTACCAGGGAAGTTGTAAAATCATCATCTTTAGAGGTAATTAAAAGACCTGTAGATGTGGCACACAGGGACATGGTTTAATGTTGAACATGGCAGTGCTGGGTTAATGGCCAGACTCAATGATCTTAGTAGTCTTTTCCAACCTTGATAATTCTTTGGTTCTATGAAAAGTAAAAAAAAAAAAAGTAAAAAAAAAAA
>VXAU01002756.1:11613-86668 GCA_013399695.1 Formicarius rufipectus
AAAAAAAGAAAAAAAGAAAAAAAAAAAAGAAAAGAAAAAAAAAGAAGCAATTAAAAAAGAGAGAAGCTAATCTTCTTGCATGAATCGTTTTTAAGATTTCCAAAAGTCTGTATTACAGGCAGTCTGAAATGACGATCCATACAAATTCTTCTCATCCAATATTTTTCTTTGAGTTTTTAAGGCATGCCTGATTAGCTGTGAATAGAAATACTTAAAATTTAGGTTAGGTTTATGAAGAGTTCTCAATTTGGATCCTCTTCATAGTTTACATAACAAAATATCTAATAGGTCTGTGGCATGATGGCCAGTTATCAATTTCTTAAACTTTTTATGAAAAGCGTTGGTGAAAATTAATGTATTTTCACAAAGGTTTAAACATACGTTTTGTGAACCCTGTTTATGCCATACAAAGATCACTATTCTTTTATCTATTTCAAAAGTAATTCCAAATGCCAAATTGCTGTCTTCATGAAGTCAGAGTGGGATATATGATCTGTCACATTCGGGTTTAGGAGTTTAAAATCCCCAAGTCAATTTTGTCTGGAGATCATTATTATCTGATAGCTCACTGAGATGGGAAACTTGTTCTACAGTGGGTTTGGTAAATAAATAAAGATTTCATTACTGTTACTCCATACTTTTCATCTTCTCTGAAATCATTACATCCATGTCAGGACCTACAACTCCTTTAATTTTGAAGTTCATGCAATCTGTCTTCATGACCCTTGAGCTCCAGACATCTCTGAATAATGTATAGTTTTCTTCTCTAGACCTCAAACTGAGTTAAATGCCCTGACAGTGCCTTTGATCGATTAGGGGCTTGCACAATCAATGTCACAAGGTAAAGCACAGCCCCCTCATGATTAATGAGTTTCAGCTCTCATACTTCCTTTGGAGGAGCTAAGAAGAAAACTGTAGGCATTATGCTCATTCAATAGCTAAACTTAAAAAAACAACAACAAAACAAAAACAAACAAAAAACCCCCCCAAAAAAAACAAAAACCAAACCAAACCAAACAAAAAAACAAAACAAAACAAAACAGAACAAAAAAAGCCACAAAAACCCCAAAAAAACCCAACAACAGCAACAACAAATCCAAACAAAACCCCAACCAATCAAAACAAACAAAAAAACCCCAATGAACCAGCAAAGAACATATACATAAAATCCATTTTTTCCCTCTACATGATATATTTTTTTAAGTTCCTCAGATGTTGATCAGATGTTGAAGCTAAGGGAATGGGCAGTTGTTCTTGAATTCCTTGTTTGCATTCAAACAAAATCCAAACTAAAAACATAATCGTGAAAATTAAAGCATCTTTTTTTGAGCTGCTAAAAATATTCATTAAAATAACTAAGGAAAATATTTCATTTTTCATTTATTCTCATTTCTCTCTTCATCATCTGAAACAAGTTGACAAGTTCTATAGATAATATATTTCACATAGAGCAAACTAACATGATGCATTTTTACTATTGCTCTAGTTTTGAAATTGATGATGGAAAGAAAAAACAAATTGAAACAAACAGAACTGGGGAGCATGTGTCATCAAAACTGATTATTATAAAAACTAATATAATAATGAAATATCTTTTATGTATATATTTGTTGGTATATTATATATATATATTCTATCTATATATGTTCTATATTCTATTAATTCTTTATAAGTAAAGGTGTGATTCAATAAGGTTCACATACATTGTTCTTATTTTATTTCTCTGGACTCTCTATTTGCCTCTAACAGAGAATTTTTATAATTAATTTTATTTTTTTAAATTTGAAATCTTAAATTTTAAAGTTCTTTTTCTTGCAATAAAACAGAGTTTTACAGAATTAAATGTTGTTAAGAGTATTTTATGATGTCTCATTATTCTACCTCCATTAATCCATCTTGAGAGATAAAGACACACTTTACATAAACGAAGTACTTAAAAAGAAAACCATTTCATGTATGCGTTAAGTATAGAGTATTACACTTGAAAAATGTTTCTGAAAACTAAGCTGGAAAAGACTGCAAAATTATTTTTGTGTGAGAATCCATACGTTTATGGAAGCAGGTATGACTGTTCAGATTTTTCTCGTTAGTCTTCTTGTACTTAAAAATTGCACATAAGGCTTTTAATGAACTATTAAAATGTACTTCTATATACTTTCCAATTTAAAAGTTGGTTTCTGACAGGAGTTAAGGGATTGAATATTAAACAAAAAATCTGAAATATATATTCTCTTCAGGAGCCAAATTGAGTATTAGAATTTAAAAGACCAGCTGTGAAAACAAACTGTCATGGAGATAAAAGTTAATTTATATGTATAGTGAAAAATGTTTTAAAAAACACAATAATTTTCTTAATTTCAAATTTAGGTTGATAATAAGTTTTAAGGAATGCCGTCATCATTTCAATATACTAAGATGTTTCAGACTACAAATTACAAGGAAACCTCTCTAATCAATCATCATTTCATTTTCAATTTTTCTGGAAAAAAAAAATTTTTTCTGAAAACTCAGTGACTTGTAAGTTAAATAATTTCTTATGCTTCCTGTCTCCCCAAGGACAGTTTAGTACATTATGCAGACTACTCAGAAAATTATAGGAGGAAAATATCAATTGATTCATTAAAGATATGTGTGACAGAACCTCAGTATAGAAATTCATCTGATTTGCATGGGTGGCCTCTTCCTTGAGAGCGGGAATTCAGAAAATAGAAGGGCACCCTTGAAAAATGGTACTTGAGATCTTGGCTAAAATTTCTTTTCCTTCTCCGTCACTGTGATACATGGATGTGCCTCATGTACATGTGGCTTGTCCCCCACCTGTATGGCACCATCCATACGTGGACAGTTCCTCTGCTATTCTTAAGTCCAGGCTGGTAATCTTGTACATGTTTCCTCAAGGGCTGTTTTAAGTACCTTGACACTAAGTCCAGTTGTGAATTTAAAGCTAGTTACCAGAAATAGAGCTCCTCTCAGAACATGAAGAATTGACCTGGATATGACAGCTCTTTGATGTCAATGCCCAACGGGGTGGATTTGGTAAGAGGTGATCTAAGTGTACACTAACTTGCCCCTTCTGTGGTTTTGCATGGAAAACTCATGTGTTGCATCAAATCATGATAGAGTAATTCCCTATACAAATGTTTCAGATAACCTTCCTGTGCAATACCTTTAAATCTTCCCATGAGCTCAGCTTATTGATCTCATACTCTTACTGTACCCTCTGATAATATGAAAATCCCAAAGTTTATAACAAGTTTTATCACTCTGAAACGTTTTATCTATTGTGGACTGTTTCCTCTGATTTCATTAAATGCATCATGTGTTCTACTCATTTTACCATTAGCACTAGTGTTCAAAATTTTGTCACAATTATTGGTAAAAGAGACAAACTAAAAAAGACTTGCATTTCACTTTATGGTCAGAATATTGGAATGACTTAACTCCATGCAAATGAGGGGAACCCTAGAAAATAAAAATGTTGCATTCAACTTAGAATATAACCTTTTCATGAATATATTAATATGCAAGATTTATATAAAATTGTCATAATATGGCAGTATAGCTCACAGAATACCTATGGATTGTATTTTGCTAGTGTTACTACAATTAGAGTAATTTTTAGATAGCAGTTGAGAATTTGATATGTAGGACTCAGAGATCTAAATTTATTGAGCTAATCCATTTAATTGTGGGTAACAAAACATCCATCGAGGCTCCCCATGTCTTGAGATGAATCTTTTCTGCTGTACAAAGTATGTATCCAAAAACTATGAATCAAACCCAAATATATCTTAATTATATAATTCTATAATTTCATACTTCTACTTTCACAATAGAAGGAGATATTGTCTAGATCTCACTTAACAAATGTTTGTAATATGAAGAAAAACTATTCTTTCTCTAAATATCTTGCAATGTAATGGTGAAAAAGAACTCATAATAACATTATGATTAGTGCATAATAAATCTCAAGGAAACAATGTCTTTGATAATTATAAATTGTTAACTGCCCTTGAGGACATGAAGGGAGCAGTGCTTTGTGAGTATTTTTGTGAGCACTTTGTGAGTGGAAAGTGCAAGGTGAATTCTTGAAAAATGATAAGGCTATTGATATACTGTGAAACCTTTTGTCTCTCATTTATGATATGCTAAAGAGGGGAATTCAACAGAGAAAAAAAAAGAGGGAATTTGTATCATCAAAGTAATAGGAATGAATTATGAATTTGGCACATACATCTTGAATAGTTTTGCATTTGAGAGAGAAAAAATGGGTATATGCTAATAAAGATTAAAATGAAATTCAGAATTGTCTTGGTTGTAAAAATAAAACATGTCAAGACACAGATAACCTAGATGTGATGACATGAGTAATAGCTTGAAATTGATATCTGAGAAAAAAGTCTGAATGGATGGAAATGGATAGAGATTTTTGGTGGCGAGAGCAAGGTGGCAAGGACGAACAGTGTGCAAAAGCTTGTTTTTGGCAACTGAAATTAAATTTACAGCTGGGCACCCAGTAAAACATTGATCAAAAGTCAAAAGGAGGTCTTCGCTTTGACATCTTGAATGTGACTACCTGATTAACATCTGAGCTAACCACACAGACTCTTTTATAGATGAAATAAGACACAACTAAGAAGCTGGTCTTTCTAAAATAGTTGTCTGAAACAGATTGGTACAAATGCCGGGTCTGTCTGGTTTTTTGTTTTTGTTTATTTGTTTGTTTGTTTGTTTATGTTTGTTTGTTTTTTTCCCTGCAATGATTGTTAGGAGAACTGTGGTTTTCTAGTATAGGTATAAGGTGCGTGAAGTTACATATGGTAAAATTTTGGGCAATGACAGTGCTGGGATGTGTTGCCATATAACAATAGAAAGTAAATAATTTAAACATAAAATGCACAAGGCCAAGAAGACTCGGTAACCATGGAGAAAATTGCCACAGATTTGAAATCGTATTTTTATGTTTAGGATAGATTGAAACAGAATGAAAAACACAGACAGAAGAAGAAAATTGGCTTAAGGAAGTTATCTAATGAAAGAAGGAAAATAGGGCACTTGTTTTAATGTTATAATATGCAGAGCATACTAAGGACTTTGTTTTAGTGATTTCTTGATAACGTAGAGAAACACTGCTACAGGTAATTGTAATATTCTGTGCCCATAAAAATCAAAGAGAAAGGATTTAAAAAAAGGTAGCTGGAGAGGAGCACTGACTGCCTTTTCTTTAGAAAAACGAGGCAACTTGTCCATGCTTGTACTTTGAAGAGAGAGGGTACAAAGGGTTATCAGCTCTGTGGGAGAATGGCTTGCACAAAGTGGCAGGTCTAAATAACATTTCTCATTGATGTTGCTCAGCTAGGTGAAACCAGATTTCTGAGCCAGATGCAACATTGTCCGACAAGGCTGGCCATTTATTATGCTCTTAGAACAAGATGTAATTGAGGAGAGTGAAAACTAAAGGAGAAATATAGGGAGTAATTTAGATTTGGCATGATAAGATGCAGTAGGATATTTAAATCTATTTTCTTGTCAGGAAATACGGCTTCAGAGACATGGCTGGGGGAATGGTAGGTGCTGAGGTAAGGAGTGTCTGAAAACAAAGTGTCAACCTAGAAAAACTTAGAATTGCTTGTAGCAAGACAGAAGGTAGGGATTGTTTGTTGAATTACTGGATGAACACAGCAATTTATTGGGTCATACGTGAATAGCGTGACACCATCACGGCCAAAACAGCCACAAGACTCATTATCTGTGGGTCGTTCCTGGAGCTGCATCCAGCCCCTGAGATGGAGAAATGCAGCCAAGGGCTGAGTGATCTATTTGCTTTGGATCAGAATCAGAGGAATCTCAGTCAGAGCAATGAACCGTCTGGCAGGAGAAACTGTCAGGACATGACGCTGGAGGTCCCAGAGAAGGGAAGGGGCACCAAGGCAACATAAAAGCTGCAGTGGAGTGGGGAAGAGCAAGGGGGAGTGAGCCCAGCAGACCCAGGCTGTGAGCACCAACTTGTACAGAGGGGGGTGAACACCTCCTGGAAGTTTTTGCACACCAACAGGACTCAAGTGGATTTGGATGGCCAACCAAGGGATCTTGCAGTCCTTTGCAGGTTGAGGTGAACTCAGGAAACTGGGAGTGCTCATTCTAAAGGATCTGGTAGTGCTTGCAGTAACCACAACACTATGTTGCTAATATTTACTGTGTTTGTGTGCCACTAGTTTATTAGAGTTATCCTCTGCCAATTGTCATATCATAGTTATTTCAACCACAGACTATGACATTTAAAGAAAAGTAGTTGGTATAATTTTATCTGCTATTGCCATTCTTCCATGTTGTGTTCTGTATAAACTATTGAAATTAACTGCACATATGCTTCATATATAAACATTTTTTGTTCCTTAAATAAACTTTTCTTCCCCAATATCAACATTAATAGATGCTAAAATACAAATACTGTGATTTAGACCAACATGACACAAACAGATAACATTCTGTGTCTCAGTGAGAAAAAGAATGGAAGAAAGAAGAAAATAGGGAATAATGAAGTCATGTGTTCTTTTATTTTAACTGCAAAAATATAGCGTGACCCTGTTTAAAGGAAAAAAGTAATGACAATTCTGAAAAAAATAGCAGCAGCTTATGAACAGAATTGGATGTTGCAGGTTTTAAAAGGTATACGAGAATGGATTTAAACTTGAAAAAATTTGATACTTTGCTGAGAAAGGGTATGAAAGGAATATAAAGGAAACAATCTCTTTAAAGAGAATACGATGTCATAATAGGAGAAAGCACAGACAAAACTGAGATTTGGAAAGTGCACTTTTGCCATGGCGTGGTTGTGACAATAAGGTTCTTTTGAGAGTGAAGCCATAGTAAAATAAGTGGTAAGATCAAGTATCATTAAGGTTTTTGTGGCAGGAAGGAGGTAGGATAACTGAAATACATATTAAGGACAAAGAAATATGCAGTAAATATGAATCAGAAATTTTAATGAAAAGTGGGAAAGGGAGAAAAAACAAGTTTGGTGGGTGGTACCTGGCAGAATCATAGGAAAGGAGAAATTCTGCTTGACATGACTGGCCAACTTAGAGGCATGCAGTGTGTAACAGTATGCACACAGTTGTATTGGAATAGCTAGACTGCTCCTGGACCTGGGTGCACTGCCTTGGTCTCATGGTCTTGACTGCCTTCTGTCTTCATATAAATAGATAGATAGATAGATAGATAGATAGATAGATAGATAGATAGATAGATAGATAGATAGATAGANTGTCTAATCTATTATGAAAATTGTGACAATGGGAATTAGCAGTTTGCTAGTAACCACCATCTTTCTGAAAAGCAGTTTGATACAGATGATGGGCCCACAAATTGTGCCTGACTTGGTCTGGCCATAGTGCAATCTAGTTTACAGTACTAAGTTTCTATATAGACATAGTTTTGAAAAGTTCAAGTGGAATTAACTTATTTGAATAATTTATAGGAGTACAATTAAGTGTACAAGATATGCAATTGTCTTCACTATACAGATATGTTGAGATTACAGTGTGCACTTAGTTTCCAGTCAGCTTTCTAGAAAGGATATAAGATTCTGACTAAGCATCAAGCTTGCTTTATTCCCTGCTCCTCCAATGTAGTTCACTTCTAACAGATTCTTAATTCAACAGAGCACATTGATTCTATAAGGCGCCTCAGAGAACATAAGACTACTGAAATGTTTGTTCTGTTTCGTTTTTTTCCTGATATGAAAGTTAGACAAAAAGAGCAATGAATCAGCATGGTAGATGTGTACAAGAGGTGATGGCAAAATGCATTTTGTATTACAAGTTATCATCATAAACAGTATGTAATCTTACCATTTTAACAAAGTTGCCATAATGTTTTATTATAGGCTTTACTGCTCCAAAAGATAAAGATGGTATGTACAAATCTGTTTGTACAAACCCAGCTATTTTATAGCCTTTGCCATGGCAAATTTTTATTGATTTTCTTAGCAAGCGTTAAAAAAAAAAAAAAAAATGGTTGCAACATTTTCCTTTGTCAGAGTGGAAGCAATTGAGTGCTTAACCCCTCCACTGGGAGAGGAAAGGTTAATTAGAGCCAGAAAAACTTGCCCAGGAGCACAAGAATATGGAAAGATAATTTAAGTATTACTGTCTACTTCCTTTGAGTTCTTTTAAAAGTAGGAAGGGAAGGAAAAAGAACGGATAAAGTCTAGGAGTAGGTCTATGTTTCAAGATAGACTGGAAACTTAAAAACTTGGAAACAAACCAGGAAAGGATTAGAAAATTATACCAGGGAAGGCTGAAAATATTCAATTTCTGATCTGCACTCCCTGGAAAGTACTTGTGCTAGGAGAGCCCAGGGGTAGGACAAAATTTCCTGAAAGAAACTGACTCAAAGACACATTAGAAATTCAAATCAGGAACTTGGATTACAGTTTCCTATAGTAAACACAAGGGATTTACTGTTCTGGAATAGGTATGTATCATTCCTTTTTAAATGTGCTTATATATATGTATATATGGCAATTATCTGATATTGTACTTTCAGTGAAGTATCTTAGCAGGTAAAAACAAGTCAATCCATTTTCATTGTCCAGTAAACTTGTTGATATAATTCTTAAAAACTGTGACTAAAGAAAACAAAACAAACAAACAAACAAAAAACAACCAAAAACCAACAAAAAACCCCCAAACCTCAAAAATCTCATAGCAGTCCTGGGCTGGAAGAGCCTACAAACATCATATAAGTCCTACCACTGGCCATGCACAGGACAACCCCAAGAATGACATCATGTTCTTAAGAATGTTTTCAAAACATTTCCTGAACTCTGTCAGGCTTGGTGCTGTGATCACTTCCCAGGAGAGCCTGTTCTAGGCTCAACCAACCTCTGAGTGAAAACCCTAAACTAAACCTCCCCCAAAACAGTTTCATGCCATTTCCCAGGTCCTGTCACTGATCACAGAGAGAAGAGGTCACTGCGTGTACCTTCCCTCATGAGATCTCCCCTCAGTCTCCTCTTCTTCAGGTTGAAAAAGTCAAGTGACCTCAACCATGCTTCATACATCTTCCCCTCCAGACCCTTTGCAGCCCTTGTTTGGACACTCTGTAAGAGCTTAATATCTTTCTTATATTGTGGTTCCCTGAACTGCACACAATATTCAAGGTGAGGCTTCCCCAGTGCAGAGCAGAGCAGGACAATCTGGTGCTGCCTTGACCATCTGGTGATGCTTTGCCTGATGTCCCCCAGGACAAAGTTGGCCCTCCTGGCTGCCAGGGCACTGCTGACTCTTATTCAACTTGTGATCAACCAGGACTCATGGAGCCCTTTCCATGTCCCTACTCTCCAGTGCCTCATTACCTAATCTACAAGTAGATCCAGAGTTGCCCCATCCCAGGTGCAGAATCCAGCACCTGGGACAGAGTAACCCTGGAAGTCCCTCAAAATCCAGCAATGAGCTGTGTGGGGAACAGCATGGACTTTTGCTCTAGCAGACCCAGGTGGAGTCATATAAGACAAGATTTAATGTCTTCCATGTTTCATCTGTGTTTTTTTGTTGGAGGTTTTCCTCCTCCCATCTCAAGAAATCCAAAACCAAACACAAATCCACTTCCTTTTTTCCCCCCAATATTTTCTGTAATTCTGTCACTTTCTGACTTTCACCAAAATGGAAAGACAAATTCTCCCAGGAAAGCCTACTAGAATTTGACACACTATGGCACAGGCTTTGGTGTGAACCTTTGATAGAATCTCACCAGTTCTCTCACACACACCAGCACAGCACAGCACCAAAATGCCCTGCCTGCTCAAGCTTCTTTTATGCTGTATATCTTGTGGTCTTTTAGAATATCATGCTATTGAATAATTCATCATTCACTGGTGGCATACAGTGAATATTCATTGTCTTTCAAGATCCTTTTAGTTATTTCCAAATTATTTGAAGTCTCCTTTAAAAATACATCTACTAAATAGGGCATGAACCCATATAAATTTCAGTCTTCAGCACTAAAGCACTGTGTGTTCTTTCACTCTCTCTAGCAGTTGTATTTGGAGTATAAGCATCCTGTCAAACAGAAAACATCTGCTGGTGGATGAACTATTGTAACTCTGAATGCAGGCTCTGTTACATTTTAAGTTACATTTTTAATGTTCTTAAGGCATACTTAAGGCGAAGATGCTTTTTCTTTTTGTTTGTTTTTTGTTGTTGTTGTTTTTGTTTGGTTTTTAATTTTTGTAAGCTACTGCCTCAAGAATAAAATTTGAAATATATGCAAAATTTTTCTGACTTTTTAATAAGGATGTTTGTGTTTCTCTGGATACCTCTTCCTTAATGTGCACATCAAAATCACATTTTCATGAAATCATATTGAAACTGATGTTACTTAATAATTTTTCTATCTTGTTTAGTTTCTTCCGTCCTTGGGTTTTGAATGTGTTGTACAGCCTAGTGTCTGAATAACTTATTAAATCATTGGTTAAATAATGAGCCTTGAAAATTCTGAAGGAGTCATGAGTACTGCAGTCAATGAAAGACTTTATTCTTTAGTCTATGAACGAGAAAACCAACTAAATAATGTTACTTCTCAGTCTCCCTGCCCCCACTTCCATTGCAGCATTACACATCTGCTCTTGGCTGAGTGCTTTCTTTAACTCAGTCAGGAAACTGCAGAAAAAGCCCATCCAGGTTCATAAAGTTAGAAGGATACTTTCTACTTTACTTGAAGTCTTTAAAGGTACTCTTGACTTTTCGTACCATCTTTGCAAAACTAAATATATAGTTTTTCATGCCTTAAGAGTACACTTAAATAGTTGAAGTTAACATTAAGTATTAACACTGAATAATTTTCAGAAATACTTATTTATTTTTAAAAATGATTATCATTGCTTTTGTGATTTTCCAATGAACTGAAGCACAGCGCTTGTCAAGCAATTCAGGCTAAAAGTTGTAGCTGTCTGCAATAATCTTCAGAACATGTAGCAAGAAAAACTTTGTTGCAAGCCTCTAACAAACTAGAGATGATAACTGGCTGAATATATTCAATTCAGAACAGGCTATAAGTAGCCATTTCTGTTAACAATACAGCTCGTAAAAAGAAGATCAAGAGAGATTTACATTTTTATATGAATTATTTATTATATATAGTCAGTAACAACAAATAAAATCTACTCTACACTATTCCCCAAATGAAAAACTAAGATTATTTTATTTATTTTAAATAAGACCTCAGAAATAATAATATTTTAGTGATATTTAGTGCTAATAGGAGTCATAAGTGACATAAGTGTATAGAATAATTAAGCCAGTGCAAATGTAATTTAATACTAGAAGTTTAAACATACAATGTAAGACAAAACTGTGTCTCAAATGCCATCTTTCAGTAGCCTTATTTTTCATTTTGCTGATATGAAATAGTGCTTTCCAGTACCTTTTCCTGTTTAATGTGTTCATTTCTGCTCATATTTTCTATGGAACACTAGAGTGTAGGAAACCTGGCCATGCATTGTTCAGCACAAGTATTACAATAATTTAAAGCAGAATAATTTAAAATGTTAACATCACTGATGGTCTGATAAAGCTCTCAGTGGACCTGTGGAGAGTCATTGCCACTCCAAATGGGAGCTAGTGAAAGCCAAACATGGAGAGTTGCTGGGAAAGTGGGATGGAGGGAAGGGGGGAAATACTGCCTGTCAACAGAATATTATGTACTGGAGTAATTTCAGATGTTTTCTCTTATAAATTAGAGGGTTTACCATTTTTTTTGTCTCATACATGACTTGTCTTACACTTTTTTGCATTAGGTATTCATAAAACTCTTTGGTTTTGGGGAGCTCATGATGTGAATTACAACAGTCACACCCTTAGTGCAGTGCTTACTGGACAGGCAATCAGCAACATTTTAAAATATCACACTTGATAAATCTCTCTTTCTGTTCCTGTTCAACAAAATGGACTATTCAAGACCTGTACACCCAGAGCAGATTATACTATCAGCTTCAAAATGACTGTCTGCTGGATTAACCTCAGGCGTTTAGATGAGATGGAGGGAAGATTTAGACACTACAGTAAAAAAGCCTCGGTGGAAATAAGGGAAAGTACTTTAAAGTATTACATGCTGGGTTTTAGATCAGTGTTGTTTTGCTGTATGCCTATATTATACAGTAAGTATTTAAAAAACCTATAATGAATGTAGATACAGCAGAAAAAAGAATCAAAATAGTATTAAAGCTTTTCCCATTTTTGGTAAATATTTACAAAAATGCTGTATTTGCAATGAACTGTGAACACTAATTAATATGTGCTACAGTTCCACCATATTGCAATTAAAAGACTGGGTTCAGGAGTAACTTTCTCTACAACTATGTTTCACTTGTTATGGATTGATGTTTCTTCTACATTTTTCAGATATCAGTTATCACATTTAAATAGCCATTATTTATGAACAACTGGTGCTGTTTCTATTTGTTCTTCTCTTTCGTTTTGCAACAATATGTGTGTGCTGTTAATCACTTTGTTTTTCAAATTAACTCTTAAATTTGGTTGGGTTTTTAACACGTTTGTATCGCTGCGATATTATTACACAGTAAACGAACATTATTAGGTTTATTTTGATGATATTTAAAACTAGATAAAATTTTATCACAGTAAAATTATTTACTTGTTTTTTGAATATAAAATAGAAAATTACATGTTGATAATTCACTAAGCATGCACAAAACTAAAAGTGTCATGTAAATACAAATGTCATAATAGATTTTCATATTTAGACTACAGTACCCTAAAAGTTTTCATAAGTCTTTATGGTCCATATAGGTGCAAAGAAAAAGAGACATTGTGATCATCTCCATTTCAAAATTAATTGCATTACTGTTTTTATGCTAAGCTTATTGAACTATGACTATCAAGCAGTAACCTGAGACATCATATTGAATTATGACAAAAATGTCCAAAACATTTTAGTCCAAGCAAGCCTAAAAAAGGACTTTTAGTATCGCCTTCCTAGTTGAAGTGCTACACTGGTGAGAAAAGGCTTGAAAAAAAGCCCTGAGAAGCTGTGAGCTTAGGTGGTTTTACAAAGAATAAACAACTATTCTCACATTACACTGAGCATGTTAATGCACAGCAGCTGTAAAAGCTGTAAACGTTCACTGATAGATCTGTGATAACACAATAGCGCTAATATGAAAGGATTTTTTTGTGTTTCAAAAAGGTCAGCCACTTGCACAAAACAAAACTTCGAAGTGTGTCTGAGTGTTTATCAGACGTTCAGCATCAGCTGCTCTGTTTGACAGCTCTTCCATCCATCTGTACTACATTGCTCCTGTTATTTCAGTTCAGCTGCATTCATATATAAACTGCATATTGATTATTTTTATGGGGGTAAATGCGTGGAAATTCATGTAATGTAAATACGTTTGCCATCTAAAGGAGGGTCAATAAGATGATTAGAGGGGTGAAGAAAAGCTGTGAGAACTTGGACTGTCCAGCATGGAAAGAGAAGGGTTAGGGGTGACCTAAGTGTGGCCTTCCAGTACCTAAAGGGAGCCTACAAGCAAGATGGAGAAGGACTTGTTACAAGAGCGTGTGGTGACAAGGGGGAATGGATTCAAAGTGAATGAGAGTGGGTGTAGATTAGATAATAAGAAGAAATACTTTACCGTGAGGGTGGTGAGGCACTGAAACAGGTTGGTCAGAGAAGCTGTGGATGCCCCATTGCTGGAAGTGTTCAAGGCCAGGTTGAATAGGTCTCTGAGTAACCTGGTCTAATGAAAGGTGTCCCTGCCCATGGCAGGGGCATTGGAACTAGATGGTCTTTATATTTCCAGTCATTCTATGATTCTATGAAAATACCCATACATTCTAAGTATCTAGAAATCTCTAAGATTTTGGTTGATATTATTAATCTGCCAAAAGTCAGAGAAGCTACGCAGACTGAAAGTGGTCATTGAGTATTTGGTTATACTTCAGAGATGTACCAGCAAGTTGAGAATTCTCATTCAGATAAATCCAGGTTTTTCTACTAAAAAAAAAATAAAAATGTTCTAATGAAGCCATTTGCACAAACCCCTCAATTTACAATTTAAACAGAAACTAATCTATAATAAGTGAGCCCACTCAAACACCAGTTGTCTGCCACACATAATTGTCATATATCTCACACCTTTTTCTTTAAGATACTTTCATTAAAAACACTTGAAAATGCACTTAAATTATGTCTCATAGTATAATTTATCCCCATTTCTGAATTCCAGGCACAGCATCAGTCTGGAAATACAACACACTTCCTTCCAAGGCATCCCCTGCATACAGAATATTTTTTCTGAGCTAATTGAGACAAGTGTGCTTCTATTTCACCCACTTTTCTTCATGACTGCATTAATGATGATAAACATTTCCTTACATATAAAAATGGCTTTAGGCTTTGCTGAATATCTCTCTGGTCTTATCTATTATTCTGCAAAGTTTCTCCCAAGCCCATATTACACTTATGCTTCTGACTAAATTCCTACTAGGACTCATCTGTCTAATATTTTTACATCATGGTATGCTTGCCAAATTCTTGGGTTTTATAGAAGAGAATGACATATAGGAATTATATAAGAATTAATTACAAAATTACAAGAAGCTTTTAATGTATCCTTCAAAAATGTTGAAAGAACCCTCAATATTTGTGTATAATGCTAATTGGAGAGTTGAATATTTAACTCTGACATCCTTGTAAAAATGTATGCCTCTGAATGTCTAGTAGCTAATTTAGTTTTTTTCTTCTTTGTATTTAAGAGGTATATATTATTAAGGAAACAGACCTTCTGGCATCTGATGATCATATGCTAGTATCAATATTTACAATGCCAAATATTGCCCAAATTTGTGATAAATAATCACTACCATTGGTACAAGAGAGTTTTATCTCTGCATTTTGCTATGTATCTTTCTGCTTACTGTTCTTCTCTGAAAATTACTTATGGAAATTAAAATTATTAGATGTTTTACTACTTGTCTCAAATGAAACAAAAATGACAGCTGATTGCAAAAGATAATTACACTGCCAACACCCAGCCTTTACATTAATCTAGTCAGTTTTCATTTGCAGTCTTTATTACATCCCATTGTTAGTACTTAAGTTGAATCATATTGTGTGTGCTAACTGACTAAGGAATTTATAAAAATATTCTCGTATTTGCACAATATTCCTGTATTTGTGTAAAAGTTGTATCCTTATTAGTTACAATGTAAGTTCATTTTATTAATAGCATGCGTTGTAAACAGGCCAACAATGAGAAGTACAACATCTTCTGTTGACATGGAGATGTGAGTATACAATAGAAAAAGACTTAAAAGTCAACATAGAAATAAAATCAATTTTTAATGAGAAGTTAATATTTATAGTGAGTGTTCTGTTGTTGGTATTATTAACAAAGCTAAATCTATTTTAAATTACTTCCTTTTGCTTGACATTCTATTGTGTGTACACTGTTGACTGATTTAATGACTCATGAAACTTTTCAAAATGGAAACAGGGATAATACAACAAAAACAACTTCAGTAAATCATTAAAGCATGGCCCATTTGTGTTTATTGTTAATGTGTTTGTACGATGAGAACAAAGTATCATATAAAAGATACTAAAGTTATAAGCCTTCTTTTCGCCAATAAATGTTTTCATACTATTAAATCCTCCCAATAAACATCTAGAAAGTTTTGTCTACTGAAAAATAGAGAAGATGAAAGACTGGCTTTAATTCTCAGTAGCATAGTCTTTAAAAAAAAATGTCAGGGTAAAAGATCAGGGTGAAATACAACCTTAGGCTTTTTATTTATCACTCCTCTAGAAAAAGTCTGGGGAGCTACTGGTGGCTTTGCTTTGGTTGCTGCTGCAGACTGGGCAAAGGAAGTGGCCAAGCCACGGCCAGGCTCAACACCAGCACAGCCTGGGACCGTGGGAAGCAGGGCATCCACTCACTTGGGTGGCAGGGGAATTTTCCTGGACCGTGGCAAGGAAATACAGGACTTTCTGCCATGGAGAAAGACACAGATGTATAAAAACTGTCTGTTGCATCTCTGTCTTCCCAAATTACTTGAAGCTTTAATTGAGTAAAAGAAAACCTTCTAGTGTTAATCTAATAAAAAACAAAGCAATTTTGAATCTAAACATGGGAGGGATAAAGAGGGTGAGTGGATGTCAGTGCTTTATTGAGAGTTTAAAGTACTTGGATCCATTAATTTGCTACAACTATTTTGTTTGTTATTTAAAAATTTTAGTTAGGACTGACATAATTGTCACCATTATATTTTTTAATTAAAATGCTTTCAAATTTACTGATTGTACCTCATTATAAATGGCAGCATCATTACATGTAATTAAAAATCACAGTCTGTGTCTGATAAATAAGTAAACTTATGTTGCCTCTAACTTTGTATTGTTGCCACTTGCTTTCTGAACCTTCAGTTCAAGAGGAGTGTAAATTAGAAGTCTAACATATGAAAAACTGATTTTACCAAGTAATAATTTTTTAATACTTCTCTTACTTGGCAGAGACTATTTTGTGTAAGAACAGTTACATGGAGAACAAAGTGAATCTAAGCTCCATCAAAACACCGAATTCCAGAATATGTATTACTTTTGAGAGGAAAGAATAAAAATTAGATATTTTTCTTCTTTTTTTTTTTTTTTTCCTAATACCATTCAAATGAGGCTTTTACTTTTGTAATATATGGAGAAAATAAATTTATTTCAAGTGAAAAGAAATGCAATTAAATTATATTTTACAAAGTTGAGCTGTCTGGATTTATAATGACAATATCTCTAGCCTATAAAATGATCTTTATTAGTTCATTGTTTGATTATAAAATTATCTTTATTAGTTCATTGTTTGATCAGTTATGTCAGGGAAGATGAGAATGGGTTTTAATCGATATAAGGATTTTGAAAGGATTGTTGTGTTTTGGAAATAGCAAATTTTCGGTTCTGGAAGTTGTGCTATTCAGTCCTGTCCCTCTTGCATCTTGACAACAGAAGTGTCATTCTCCACTCTCTCTGAAACAGAAAGGTTGTCCCCTGTACTCATGGGCCTTCTTGAGGCTCAGCAGTTTGATTATTATGGGACAATGCAGCAGAAGGTTACAAGAAGGGGGATGACATCTGCCAGGTGAAGGCAGCTACTACAGATGGCTTTAGATATCAGAACAGAGAGATTGAGCTATCAAATCATCTGGGAGAAAGTGTACATAAGGAGGGATAATGTGTTCTCATGGTTGCTAAGCAGAATGCCTTTTGCATTTTGTGCTAATTATAACTATTCTTCTAGATGAGTGCTTTTGTACTGGAGCTGGGGTAATCGAGACTCATGCACAAAATACATGGTCTGCTCAAGACGTTGATATGGGAAGGTATGAAGTCTTGAACAGGTCTGGGCTGTTGGCATCTGAGTAGCCTTTACTGGTGCAGAATTGAGAAGAAAACCCTCAGTTTATCATGAAGAACTCAGAGGGCACGTGCACCCCCAACCATCTTTGAAAGTCAGGCCATCACCATAGTCTTTGAGGGTATTTCTTAATGTTTTCACCAAGATCAATGCAACCACAGCTTGGCTCAGTTTTGACAAGTGTTTTTCTGGTTAATAATTTCCTGGAGTCTCCTTAGAAGCTGAGAGGAAGACAAATTTGTAATTTTCTGAAAGATAGTAAGTAGACACAACTCTATGTTGCCAACTTCCCTGTCAAAACTTTTGATTCTGTTTCAGCAACACGTTTTCCTGAATTTCCTGCCAAGTCAGCAAAACTTTAGTCTGCTGAGTCTCTCCTTATGAGGCTTCAAGAACTCTATAGTTCTAAGGTCTCTATCAAAACTTACTTTATTCTATAGCCAGTTTCCTTCCCCATTCTCCCCGTCTCCCAGTTTCTTTCAGGGATCGCCAGCTCTGAGTAACCAGGTCTAGTGAAACTCCCATGGCAAGGGAGTTGGTAGTAGATGATCTGTAAGGTTCCTTTCAACCCTAACCATTCATGATTCTGTGATTCTATGGTATGCCTCAGAGATTCTTATAATATAGGACATGTGTCAGTCATTCTAGTTTGAGCTGCAGTTCAGATGTTAGATTTTAGTATTAAGCATGTCATCGTAACAGTGAGAACACCTCAGCAGTTACACCCTGTGGTACAGGAAGGTTTCATTGGTAATAATTATCAGTAGCTGATTACAATGGAAGTCTGATATATAGTAAAATATATTTGAAAGTATAATACTTTAATATATTTGAGAAGTCTTATGGACTGTGTTGGGAGTTGAATACAAAAACCTGGTGGTTAACTCCTGCAATCTTCACAACAGGCAGATAAGCATCTCTACAAGGGCTTCATCATATCTAACTGTTGTCCCTGTGTTAGAATGTTAAGATGCTGGGAACTCCAGAAGAAAAGTTAGTTGATTGCCTTTTATTTCCCTGAAGCTGAAGGGCACAAATGCTGCATTAACTTTGCTGCACTTTTAGAGTTCTATGTTAATGAAGTGTTTCATGAGGTTATAAACACTTTTTAATTTCACCTGGGAAAATGTATTTCTTTCCTTCTCAGTTACATGTTTTGAGGACATTATCTATTCCTATATATATTAAAAAAACTAAATCAGGGCAATATCATATTTCTGTTAATTATCAACTGTTAAACTAGTTTGCAGCACTTGGGATAATCTAATTTCTCTCTTTGTGGATCACATGTACACATGTACATATTTATGTTTAAAATAGGGTTTTATTTCTCAGTCTAAACTTGCTAGCATACCTATGAAATCACATAGATAAGAAAAATTAAGAAATCCTACTCTATATGTGCTGTAACTTTGGTGGTGAAAAGCATTATGGGAAGGATGACACCAAAAGCCTAACTGGTTTTGTTTTGGTTTAGGTTTTTTCATTGGAAAGTCTTAGAATGATTTTTAATGCCTCTGATTACTTTTCACCTAAAAATATTCTCTACATACCAGCAATTTTCAGAGTCATTCTGGATCCACCACTAATTCTGTAGGCTCTTACATGAGAAAATGCTTTCCTCAAACAGTTCTACAGGTCCATGGAGCACTGTTAAAACAAGCAAATGTGAAGTGTTAATCTTTATTGGTCTGTGAACTTAATCATGCATAAGCAGAAAGAGTTCATTTTTTTAATTAAATCACCCCCCCATCCATTACTTATGTTATCCTCAAAGAAATATCAGTGAAAGGGTCAAAGTCTGCTGCATCACTTGCTGTTCATTTAAATTAACACATATTCTGACCATAGGTGTACATGTTATGCTAACTTTGAAGATTTCTATGTATTAGAAAAATGGGAATTCTTTTTGAATGACAGAATGAGATCAGAATTTCTGGGAAAACTGTTTTTCTGCAGCCTGTGTTTGTGAGTAACACGCACATTATTTTATAGTAGCTGACATCTATGAAAATTCTGGAGCAATAAAATGTCTGTTGCAAATTGCTTTTAAAAAATTATACAGGCTACTTTAATAGTGTCAGAAGAAAAATATATTTTCTTTTATTAGATTGTCTATGGCAGAACCAAATAAACTGTTTAAAAACAATTTTGGAGGGGGAAATAAAAGGGAGGACTTTACCTCATTATTCATGTACCCATTATATTAATAAAAATCACTCTCTGAGAAGCTACAAATTTTTCTTCATTCACATAGCTTATACTTATCCCAGGGGCTTGCTGTACTACATATCAGAACAAGAGTTATTCACTTGCACATGTTCTTCTGAGAAAGTATCATTGAATTTCATGTTGACTGTTTCTATTTTGAAAGGCTTTTTTTCAGTGGCTTGTAAATTCCTAATATATGCAGACTACAGTTTTTAGGTTCAGGTCATTTATTACAGCTTTTTGTTGAAGCTGAGTAAAAAATACCATGGATAATGAGCAGTTTGTGGATTTGGCACCATAAAAAAATCACCATAAGGGAAATCTCATCAATCAGCAGTTTGTTTTCTGCGAACAGAGGCAGGAGTACACAAGGCTTTTGTCCTGAAGATCTATAAGAGAATTTATTGTCATTTTGCATTATTTTACAGTGCAGTGACATGATCCATCAACTCAATGATTGCAGAATATTAAGGATTTTGCTAAAATCACTGCAACTTCTCAATCACCTGACTAAAAATTATTAATGTATATACCAGCTCTTTTTCCATCTTTAAAGGTGTTCTAGAACAAAGAATATGATGTCTCAGCTGTCTTCAGTGTTCCTCTACCTATTTTAAATGCATGTAAATAAAACAAGGAGCCATGTACATTCTCATAAATTTCCATGCAACAACAGCTTTACCCCAGTCATTTACAGTGTTTGATAATTTGTTAGCATTGCAAAATTCTCCTCCTTTTTTTTATTTTTCATAGCTTCAGATCTGGCCATATAAAGTTACAGGGCTGAGATGCCCAGATGAAATGCACAGCTGTAATGCAGTGCCATCTCAAGCAAGATATCATGGAATCAGGCAAGATCCCACAGGCCTTCTTCACTGCAGGGCTCTGGGTGTTGGAGGGGCACCGGTCAGGCCCTTGAAAGCTTGTTCTATGCACAGCTTGGTGCAGCTTAGGATCTGTATCCAACCAAGTTTCCTTTGTGGCAATGTTTGCCCTTCTATTGGTAAAACAGTGTTTAGTGAGTGCTGCAGACGAGTTGGATGAACCCTGCCTGAGCAAGTTGATTCTGCCCTTCTTAATTATTCAAAAATTACCATATTTTACTCCATGAATAATTTATATTTTCCTTTTCTGGGAATGCAGTGTGTGTCTTTGCTGCCACATCCCCAGATGTGTCTTCACTTCCAGCCCTATTCTATCTATCGTGAAGTGTGTTTCCACTGTGCACCACATGGCCACATAGAGACATCTGCACCTGTCCCGTATGTATTTTAACCAATTAATATATAATCAGGGTTGACATCTGCACTGTTCCAGTGAACTAATTGAGATTACATAACATTTTCATGCAAAAGAGGATGCAAAATAGAATGTTCTGCTTGCAATATAGTCATAAATCCTCATCAAGGTTTTATAAAGAGTTATCAACTTATAAGTGATGGAAGACAACATTGTCCAGCCAAAATTAACATTAGAATTTTTGATCATGCTAGTGCAATTGCTGATGGAAAACCAGACAAATTTCTTCACAGCTTCCTTTCAGTTAATTCTGGTTTTTGGCAGTGTCAATTATGCCTGTAGCCTGAGGCAATCAAGAAATAAAAACCAACAACTATAGTGCAGCTTCCAGTTAATAAATTACAGGTTATCACAGGAGACAAGTTACTAATCCTTTATAACTCAAACTAAAATAAAAATATAAAGAATTTGTCACTGACCTCATTTTAGAAACCCTCCTGTCAGGTACACATTATGGAAACATCTGTTGCTTGCCCCAGCAGTTCGTTTACACTCTTTTTCTTAAAAGTTGTAATCTTGCCAAATATTTACTTTTGTGTTTTACTTGCTAATTAACTGTCATTACTGTGAATAGTGTATTTAGTATAAAGAGAATTACATATTCTGTTCCTTATTAGTGTGCTTTAAAGCCACACCAAAAATATACTGATACTTGGCTGCTGCTTTGTAGTCTTTCAGAAGTAAGTTTGCTGTTTGATTGATTAGTTTCCACCGCCAAAGAGAAGCAGCTGCAGCTCTGAATAAAACTGTGCTAATGAAGATTTCAAAGTGGTGATCAAAAGCAGACTTTGCTCCTTCAATTGTACACTTTTCTGAAGATAAATAATTGTGCTGTTTCAGCAAAGTGTGCAAATCAAGGAGGCTGAATCATACATTTCAGTGGGAACTTTAAAGCATTTTTAACGCATTATAATGGCTGATCTTTGTCACATTTGGTCTGTCAATTGCAGAAGAGTAAAAGTGATTAACTATATTTAGCACTGATTCATATAGTAATCAAAAGTCTGAATATGAAGAATATTCTATATTTGCTCATAGACAAGTATATTTATATGGTTGTGAAGGCACACATGTCTAGATGACTAAGTGCTACCTTCTTCAACAGTTTTGATAAAATATACAAATCCCATAGCTTTGAGAAGAATTTCATTCTGTTGGACAGAGGTCACAAAGCTGTGTGAAGGGTTTGAGCACAATGCCATGGTCTGCCACAACCTTTCTGACAGATGTCTTGGAATAGCCTCCTAGGATGAAATTTTTAACATATTTAGGCATCTAAAGACAAAGCCATGTAACTTCAGGAATTTCCATTTGTATATTTAGGCAAAGACAAACTGTTCCCAGCTCAGTTAAACCTCTTTGCATCTTTGCACTTAATTCAGAAGGCATTTTTTGATACCCATGGTGAGTTCTGCAAAGCCATTTTTAGACTGTTTGATCACTGAAGCCGCTTACCTTGTGATTGTTCCACCACTTTGTGAAACACATTTTTGTCCCTTCCACACTGGGAAAACCCACATGTAGCCAGGGCATGCTTTGTCATGCTAACGACTATCAAAAATATAAATATATTTAAAAAAAAATCATAATCAACTAAAACAAAACAAAAAACCCCAAACAAACCAAACCCATAAACAATAAAATCAACTAACAGACTAAAAAAAAAATTAAAAAAAAACAAAAAAAAAACAAACAAAAAAACCAAAAACAAACAAACAAAACACAAAAAAACCAAAACAAAACAAAAAAAGGAAAAAGAAAAAAACAAAACAAAACAAAACAACAACAACAACAACATGCACATGGAGTGAACCGTTGAGTTGAATTACTTGCAATGATATTTATTATAAATTCTTAGCTTCTTTTTAAAGTTTAAATGTACTTTTCTGGACTTACAGCAAAGAACTCCTGGCAGAGCCACTCAACTCTCCGAACTAAAGATTGTTTTGTGTGTTGAGTGGTTCCTAATTGCTTTGTAGTTATGGGTTTGGTCCATTGAACCCCAAATATTTGGATTTAAGAACTGAGGTTACTTTGTTCTTGATATTTAGATTTTAATAATAATGACACTACCCTCTTTTTGGATACTGAACTTTTGAAGTACCAGTCTCAGTGATGATATCCTGAGATGCCTCAGGCAATATATGCTATTCTAAATGATTCAAAATGGTTGCAAATGGTAAATTTGAGAAAACAAAATGCCAAATAATATTTTCATGTTTTGTATCAGCAGAGGATAATTTGGATGGTATATACAAAGATTCTGACCTTTTTAAAAGCTAATCAGGCTACTAATGGGAATTCTTACTGCAGCAAATCCTTACTTCTTGTATTTATTATTATGTTTTACATGGCCTTCACAGAAATGATTTATTTTTTCTTTTATTCTGTCTCCCTTCTGTTTCTCTGTGCTATATATCTTTTTTAACTGAGTTACAATTCAGAAAAATTACATGATTAAATCCTTGTTGCACAAAAGTAATCTTCCTGAACTTCTGTGAATTATTTTACTCACAAAGATAATACCATGAAGACAGAGAAAGGTCAAGCTAAGACAAAACTTCAAATTCTTTTATTATCTGTTAAATTTGCTTCATCTATAATATATTAAAAATCATTATCTTAATTTCATTCCTTATCAAACTAGAAGTTAAGTGGAAAACCTTCCTTCCATTAGCACTGTTGCAAATGCTTAGCCAACCCTGCTTTCCATTATCTATAATTTGGTATAAAAAGTACTTTCTAATAATTTATATTGTTTTAAAAACTTTCCACAACAATGTAATAATACTTTTAGATTAAGTATTTCCAGAATACCCTGGTGGGATTTTGGCCATAAACTTAGGAGATGCAACCTAAATGTCATCACAGTGTCCAAATTAGTGAAATAAATTTTTAGTACAAAAATACTTTACAATTTCAAAAGAGATGCTAGAGGAAGGAATAAATAGTGTAAGTGTTAATTAAAAATATAATACTAATTAAAACTTCCATTGAATCTATACCTTCTGCAATTTTTGCATAGAAGATGTTTAGTTAAAGCAACTCTAATGTTTGTCTTTTACTCAAATTCCAAAATTTCCTGTGCTTTTCAAAAATCTTAATGTTGAGACATGTTTCCCTCTTTAAAGAATGTAAGTGTAGAAACATAAACTAAAACAATGACTTCTAAAATGGAATGTATTTTATTTGAGGTATATGTTTAATATGTGATATTCCAATAATCTAAGCTGATTTATGATGAGAGAAAAATCAGAAAAATAGTCAAGGTGACTCTGGATGTCAGAATTGAGCTCAGTTATCTGGCTATGTAATTATGTATGCATATAGTTATGCATGTTACAAATGTATGCATAAATATTTGCTTTTGCTTTATGTTTTATTTGCAGCTGGCATTGCTCTAGAACACAGTTTTTCCTATTAGAGCCACAGTCATTCATTAGAATTATTTCAGAGGTTGTAAACCTTACAAGATTTTTGTGGATTATCTCATTGTTCCACTGACTCTTTGCTTTCCCTTTGCTGTTGATGTGATCTTTTTCAACCAAGATTATTATGAATGGACAAATTTGATGATCTATTTTTGAGAGCTATTTCAAGAGAAGCTCTTAAAATGCAGGTTTGGTTACAAGTATATTTGCAATCAAAATGCCCACAGAGCAATTAGTTTGAGGAACCTTTGCAGAAATTAATTAGTAACATGTGGAATGAGGCAAATGGTTTCCCCAGAGTTCCCAGTGGACGAGCTGCCACATGGTTTCCTACTACCATGTCCATATTCTGTCCTGTTGCACTAAAGGTTTTTCCCTGAGCACATAATATTCTTATATTTAGAGATGGTCCTTGAAGAAAAAGTTTGAGACTCCTGAGAATAATGTGGGAATCCCTTCTGCCATTGTCCAAACTCAAAGTTGTGCTAAAGGCATGAGCACAGTGGGTTATTTTCTCAAACACTCTTTGAGAGGGATTTATTTAAGCTAATTTTACTCTTTGAAAAATTACTTCCAGTTACTATCAGTTTTTCAAATGACAGTTTAGCCTAGTAAAAGACACCTAGGTCTTGTGTAAGAGATGTGAATGAAATCAATATTTAAAATGCAGATAATAAAAAAAATGCTAGAAGATCATGTAAGGGGTTCATTTGAATTTCCAAGCATTTTTCTAGACATTAGAAAGTAAAAAAGTAACAAACATATTCATCCTTACACTTTCTCTATCCAGCTAGAGGTTTTCCCAAAAATCTCTCAAAAATACCCCCACATGTAGAATCATACTGTTGTCTTAAGGAAATATATTTATTCTATCACTTTGTTAAGATTAAAATAGAGAAAAGCAAAAATATTCATGTTGTTGGTTTAGAATCCACTTATTTTCTTTTATTGTTGTCTGAAAAGATGAATTTATCGCTGCTTTCACATAAATGTGTTTTTAAGTTTCTTTTTCCTTTTTTATTTTCTTAAAAAAATGCTGTTGATCTCCAGTTTATTTGCTAAGATAGAATTTTTAAAAATGCCTTGCCTAGAACTCTTAGTGAGAAATCATTACATTTCTGCTGCTGTTCACAGGAAATTTTTATTAATACACAGATGAAGTCTCTCTGCATGTCCAACGAGAATTATATTTTATATGTCTTGAATGCAATAATATGTTTGCCTCATTTCTCACAGAGGGATCCAAAAATGCCATTACAAGGTCTTTTATAGCAAATAATTCACTTCAGCAATGAAAAGGTGTTTTAAAATAAATGATATATAGCAATTCTGGAAAAACAGCTACTGGAATTCCTATAAAAGAAATAGAAAAATTACACTGTACATCAGAAATATTGTTCTTTTTGAGGTCTCCAACCCAAGTTCCTATTAAAATTCCTGCCACTCAGCCACAAGTGCTACTCCCCTGCTCTTAGTCTAATCTTAAAATGATTCCTTGAATCATTCCACCTCAGAGAATAAAGCAGAGGGTTCAGTAGCACATTATTCTCACATTTACAGCATGTTCAGTACCTTGGGGATCCATGCTTTTATGTCTTTCTTCTTGTAAAGCTGGGACTCTTAGTTCAAATTACTTGCATTAAAAAAAAAAAAACAAAAAAAAAGATAATTTGGGAGCAGAAAATATGAACTACATTGCCATGTAAAAACTTAGATCCTCCTGCATCAGTGCTTTGATTCTTCCATGGTCAGAATAAGACTGGGAACAGAAGGATGTGTTACAGACATGGTGATGGCCACTGCTTCTTTTCCCTCAGAAAAAGTGCATGTGTCATTAGTTAATTCCAGGGTACAAAAGGACTTTCATTATTTTTTTATAGTTTCAGATTTTGGAGCCTGTAGAGATTTCTTTAATTTCCATACCTTATGATTGCAGTTAGAGAAAAGTACCCCATTATCCTTATTATTCCTGGGCTGTAGAAATGCTAATGATCAAAACTAGAAATCTCACCACAAGTTGCACAGTACTAATTATATTCTTATTATCTACACGTTTAAAATTTCTTTTATCTTTTACATTACCAAGATGTTTTTACTAGTTTTATTTTATTTTTTTTTGTTTAGTTTGTTTGGGCTTTTTTAAATAAATGACTTTGTGAATGTGAATCTTTACTATCCTATATTTAATACGTGTCAAAACAGAGCAACATGCAAGTCATAGGAGATAAGATAAGCTTGCTAGAAACTTAGTGCCACTAAATCTGGAGTTACTTCTTAAAGGAAAGTCCATAACCAGTGAAGTGAACATGAAAGTAGACCTGCAGTTAAGCAAAAGGGCAGATGGAGAAACCAGGCTTTCCAGCAAAACGTTGGCTTAGCTCACTTCTCATCTCACTTGCTCTTTCTTGCCTTAGCCTGAGACCTGCTCTGCCAGCCATTACTTGAAAGCTGGCTTCAGCCACCCAGGTGTGCCTAATTTCAGGAGTCTCATGTGCAGTGATGCTCTGCCTGAAAAAACTGTTGGTATGGATACTCCCCTGGGAAAAGCAAAGCAAAAGGTGAATTTCTTCCTTCCCCTTTTCAAGCTTTAATGAGGCGGGATGTCTGGGAGAACCCAATAGTAAAATTATTCTTAATTGAAATAAAAAGGAAATAGATATCTTTTTTTTTTAAGAGTTCTTTAGGTTTTTCTGACAAGTGATTTAAAAAGTATATTTCTATCCTACACCTTCTGCTAAATATTATTTTCCAGCCCAGTTCTCTTACCCTGATGCAGAATGGGGATTAATACCTAAACACAGACTCCCTTTCCACTGTTGTTTCCAGGGTCCATGCCAAAAGGGTATATCTCATGTGCAGCTGCCATATGCCACAGTTTAATCCTGATTCAATGTGACAGCAAGATCCTTTTCCTTCTGTCATCTTGTTGTGCCTGCTGATGTCACTTTATATCCCCAGTCCACCTTTCTTTTGCAGCAGTTCCGTGAGCTGCATAGGTTCAGAGCGCTGTGCGCACACAGCCTTGCAGCTGCAGGAAAGGACGTGACCTTTTCTGGTAGAAGGTCTTTTCTGTCCATGTTTTTGACAGAAGAACATGATAATGAGTTCTAGAGACCTCACAGAATTTTTTAGTTAGCTTATAATGTTGCCCCTTTTGTTTGTTTGTTTTGTTGTTGTTGTTTTTTGTGGTTTTTTTTGTTTGTTTGTTTGGTTGCTTGCTTGGTTGGTTTTGGGTTTTTTTAATATATAATCATCTGGTAAAATCTACTGGCCTTCCAAAGAGCATGTCTGGTATCTTTGGTTAGAGCCAAATTTTTGGTTGTTTCTGAATGCAGAACTCATTACCGGACATTTGATAGAGTTTTTCAACAAGGGTTTCAGCATAAAATATGCTGTCAGAAAATTCCTAGTTGCCGATTTTTTCTTAACATTTTTCTAAACAACAAGGTTGGCTTAAGTGCAAGCCAATTTCATGAGAGTATATCTTTATTTTTTCTTTCCCCCTCCCGCCTTTTCTTCCCTCAGAATTTACTTGACAAATTTCCATTTAAAATTTGTGTTTTCACATGCTTTACATTGCATTATGTCTTAAGTGAAGAAAGTACAGTGTATATCTCTACACCACAGAGGAAAACCTATAAGTGTATTTGTGAGTGATTAACTGAATTTGTACTGCATTTGTTCTGAAGGCTTTGTTAGGACACCAGTGTTGGCATCTGACATTTCTCACTCTCCACTATTACCAGAAGCTGCTGTAGCACCTTGGGTACATGAATTAAAGTTTCTAGACCTCAGTCTTTAACTACAAAATGAGAATTTCATACCTCATGTGTGAGCTAAGGGAATACTGAGCTCTGAAGTTCCCTGGTCATAGGGTAACAGTATCTGGTTCTGTTTTAAATATGAACTCTTCATCTGTTTTCTGAGTCTGGTGGACTGAAAGCACTGTAGTGATATCTCTGCACTGAAATACAACATGGAGAAAATCCTGATGACTACCTGGTGCTGTCACACTGCTTAATCAATTATACCTGGGGGTTGTACATACTGTACAGGCAGTGCTAAACCTGTTTACACATCAGAACTGCCTCCTCCTTTTCCATTTCTTAGGTTTCCTGTTCTCTCCCCTTCATTTCTACATCCCTCCAAACTTCTCTTTTGCAGCATCTCACAGTGGTTTTGACCACCTGAAGGTATCCCACCCTCCAACACTGCCTTCCCAATCCCACCTGTCCCCAGCTTTCGGTGCTGCATATGGTGCCCCAGAAATGGTAATACATTTCCTGCCTTTCAGCTTTGCAGATATAAGTGGGGTTTTACTGCTGCCCTCCTGCCAACTCTGGGTGCTTTCACCGATGCCTCGTGCCCTTCTTTTGACCCTCTTTAATGTCAGGGAACATAAACAAATGTAGCCTTCTCCCTACCCTGCGCTTGGAGAGCAGACCACGGGAGTCTCTCCTGTGCATGCAGAACCATAAAAGAGCTGCTTGTGCTTTTATGACTTGGGTCTGATAGGAAATTGTATTTTCTTCTCTTTTCACCTCTTGTTCTCACATTGTCAGTTGTCATTCCATTAGGTTTGAGCTATACCAATCTCTGCCAAACAAGGGGAAACATCACTGTTCTCTGGATGGCTGGACAAAGTACAATTTTTTTCAGTCTACTGCAAATGTGTAAATGTACACATCATTTTGAGATTTATCCTGTTATTCTTGAATCAGAATTGTAGATATTTTATACTTCAGAGATGAATGATCCTTCTTTTCATAGGATAATTTTTTGTTGTTTGGTTGTTGTTTTTTATTACTGGGGAAAAAATGTGAACAAAACTCAGTATAACCCTTTGAGCATCATTATTTTCACAGGTATGAACCTGCTCAAAATGGAAATATTCCCACCATTAATCAAAAAAAAATATATATATATAAAGAGTGTCTTTATTTTTTTCTTTTAAGAAATGAAAGAGCAGTGAGAGATTTTCACAAAGTATTTTTTTCTTTTTTTTGTCAAAACAGTGTGCTGTTTATCCTTACCAAGTCTTTGATAACCCCTTCTCTATTTTAAAGGCTTGATTTATGAGAGGAGGACACTTCAGGAAGGAAATAATGAGCCAGTACTGCCACAGCTCTGCCCCCACTATCCTCCCCTCTTTCAACAGCCTGCAGTGCAGTCTGTGTCTATAAAATTGGTATCTTTTCCTCATTCATTTCACAGTTTCTCCCAAGTATGTACAGGGATGAGAATATGTTCCAGTGACTTCTTTTGTCTAGACCAGTGAGAAATCATTGTAATCTATCCGGTCAGTGTTTCAGATCCTGAAGATCATCAGTGTTGCATAGCAATATGTAAAACGTTGCCTTTACCTCCTGTATCTTAAGATGCAGAAGGTAATGATGATAAATCCTAATTTTGGGAGGACCTGACGGAACTTTTGGGTTTGGAAAATTAGCAATTGGATGCATTTGTATTTGAGATTGGGGAATATGTGGAGGAGTGTATAGCCCATTGAGTAGATGGGAAGTATGAAGTGAAGCCCTCTAACTAAACGAGGTTTGCTGGTGTGCTATGAGAATAATGTTTTGTCAGACTGTGTGGTCTCTTCACTATGTTCTTTACACACTGGGCTCAGGGATTGCAGCAAAGCAAGCTGCTTTCATAACTTCCCTCAGATTTGGACTAGCTGAAGCTCATTATTTATATTTGAAACCTGCATTAGAGCAGCCCTGCTCCCAGCGACATCCTGGTTATCCAAAGACTCAGTCATGACACTGAGTTGCATTACCATGTCTGCTTTGTCATGTTTATATTAGTAGGCTTTGGTAAAAACCTTCAACATGAGAACATTTTTCATGCAATTTTATCAAGCAAAAATGATAAGAGAGAGCTATTCACAGATGCCAAAATCTGAATCCCAATGTCTAACACTACTTCTGACAAGTGTTCAAAAGCAGGACAGGCCTTTTTAAAAAAAAAAAATAAATGACCAAAACAACTTTTCTTCGTATTTTCATGATAACTTACTAGTTTATTGTTCAATTCACTCTTATTCAGATTCCATCCTAGTTCAACTCTTAAGAAGGAACAAATGTAGCTTATACATGGGAGCATTACAAAATTAACAGCCCCATATAGGAAATAAACAGAAAGGTAATAGAATCTCTACCACTCCTAAACTTGTTAGTATCCTCCAAGATTTTATTGGAGAAATAAAAACTAACTATGGAAGAACCATCACATTGATGCTACTTAATTTGTAAAAGTTTCTGGAAGTTAAGAATCACAGTTGTCTAACCTTTTATCCATCATAGAAGGGTTTAAAGTGCCTGAGGGCCAGTTTCACTTCCATAATTTCAATTTTAAAGGATTGAAGAAAATCTAAGGACTAAACATAACACCCCAAGTTATTTCACAACAGCTTTCTATGCACCTCAACAGTAAACGGAATTTGTAATTTTAGAGTACTGGAATCATAGAATGGCTAGAGCTGGAAGGAACGTTATAGGTCCATCCCAGGGGCAGGGACACTTTTCACTAGACTAGGTTGCTCAAAGATCCATCCATCCTGAGTCTGAAGAACTCCAGAGATGGGGCATTCACAAGTTATCTGGGCAAACTATTCCAGTGCCTTACCACCTTCAGAGTAAAGGATTTCTTCCTAATATCAGATATAACCTACACTTTTTCAATTTGAAGCCATTTCCCCTTGTCCTGTCAGTCCATGTTCTTGTGAATAGTTTCTCTCCATCTTTCTTGTAGGCTCCCTTCAGGTCCTGGAAAGCCTAATTTAGATCATCCCTGAGCCTTCTCTTGTCCAGGCTGAACAATCCCAATTCTCTCTGTGGGAGAGGTGCTCCATCCCTCTAATCATGTTGGTAGCAGAACCATCTCCCTTGACCTGCAGGCCACTTTACTTTTGTTGTAGCCCAGGACATGATTGGTTTCCAGGCTGTGAGTGCACAAGGCTGAGTCATGTCCAATGTCTCTCCCAAGAGCACCCCCAAGTACTTCTCATCATCTGCTCATTTCCCAGCCTGGACTGATACTGGAGAGTGCCCTGACCCAGGTACGGCACGTTGCACTTGGTGTTAACTCATGAGGTTCCCATGGATCCCCTTCTCGAGCTTATCTGGCAGAGACATCATCAAATGCCTTCTGACACTTAATCATATCAGCGTAAAACTTGTTTTTTTGAATGGGGCTTTTTCAATACTTCAAGTAACTGAATAGGCCATTATATTTTACCTTTCTTGACTTTATGGATATTCTGATCATAAAATGTTATTTATTTTGGCATGGATGAATTGTGTTTTCCTATGAAAACAAAAGATTTTGGCTTACAATTTTTTTTTTTTTATCCTAGTTGCAATCATTATAGAGCTGTGATTTGCACATAGGAAAAAAAGTAATGTTTGCATAAATTTAATTAAGATACTCCCATTTTTTAATTAATTTCAGTGACATTTATGTAGCTAAAATTATCCTTGTAATTGAGACTATCTTTAAATATGTCTATGATTAAGTTAAGAGTGTGGAAATTATTTTTGTAGATCTTGTACATCTTGTACCATCTGAGATTAGTTTGGTGGTGTGTTTTTTTTTCGTTTTTTTTCCCCAAGAAAATGAATTTGCTCAAGGAGAGTCACAAAAAAATACTGAAATTTATATTTTATAGATAAATGACTTGAGAAAATGCTCGTTAAACTCATAAACCCATGTTAGAATTATGCAAATTGTGTAGATTGTACCATAATAAGGAAATTACTTGAGCAAACCAGCCTCTATTCTATTAATGTCTTTCTACAACATAAATTCTATTTGTGTCCTTTTAAAGTAGTCTTTAACTGCTACTCTGTCAGAATCATTCAGATTTAATGCTAATGAATCCATAAGAAATGTGAAGGATATATGAGCCATTCATTCCATGATGTTTACTGCAAGGAAACTGGAAAACTGAGGAGCAGAAAAACTGACAGTCTTTTAAAGTTCGTTTCTAAAAGCTCTGAACTGTAAATACAGCATTGTATATTTTCTTCTGTTTTGTGTTTTAGTTTTATTTCCTGGAAGAAGAACATTACATAGCTTGAAATTATTTTATAATACGCTACAAAATTCCTTTTTTGGATATTTTTATCTTTTGAATGCATATGTAGATATTTTCATTTAACTATAAACTTTTTCCTAATGAACATAGTCCTGCAAAACATCAAGCTGGTGGTTTAAGGATAAAATTTTCTCTGCTGAAAACAGTTTTCTAACTTTGAACCTATTAGCTAACCATGTTCTTTGTAGCCATGGTTATCCACAGGCATGTAACCAACTTTTCAGCAAGATCCATAAAATCAAAGTGTTGGAAGGTATTGTGGGCTTCCACTGAGGACATAGCAATGTCATTATCTTGTAGGAGAATTTAATGGTTGTTATTTACAAGAGCAGTGTATAATTATCACAAGATAAATCAGACTAGAACTTGAAAATTTGCAGTTCTTGTAAAAAAATACATGAGATTTGTGCATTGGTAATATCCCACATACTCATAGTGCAAATATCCTTCAGTAATGTTTCTATTCTCTTTAGTTATCCAAAAATCTTTCTTTGGAATATTGTGTGTATACTCACGTATATCCTACTTTCTTTTCATATATTTTCAAATGAATTATTATTTGAGAGAATCATCCTACTATTGCATTAACAAAGACTCATTTTAGTATTTGTGCACAGCAGATGTTTGATAAGTTTAAAATTTGAAGTGGAGAAATTACATCTGTATAAGTTATGTGCTATTCTTCCTCTGTTAAATCCTGTTTTTCATTTATGCCTTTCCTTTAATTTTCTGACAAATACTTTGGTTTAGTTTTCCATGACTTTTGTATTACGTACAAACAATTTTATTTTCAAAGACTAAAGCATGACATTGACAAGAATATTCTGTTTCTATTTATTTTGTTCTGATTAGTTTGGGGTGAGGACTTTTAAATTTTGTGTCTTGGGATTAGTCATGAGGAAGAGAAGCAGACATGTTCCAGATATTACTAAATGACAATCTTATTTTCATGCCATTTTAGATTTGTATCTACTGAGAAAAGATACTTCAAAATATATGTACTGAAACATGCTTAAGTGTAGTGACTTAGGGTTCTGTTCATGAGAAAATGGGTTGAGAAAATTGTCAGAATTCTTTTGTCCAGGGCATGTGAAATTTAATCTGTGTTACTCCAGTTGCAAAAAAGGAGATAGGTTTAAAAAGTATAAATACATAAAGCTAACTCTAAGGCATGAGTCTAAAATTCGGCTATTGAGTGGGAGAAATCAATCTAATTATACATAAGGTCTGAGACTGTTTATCAATACCTATCAAATTAAAGTCAGAAAAAACTTCCAACCATCAAGCAACTGAAAGCTTTCTTATAGGACAGTTATTTACATAGTCTGGATTTATGATTGCTCTAGTTATTCCACTTAAAATGCGTTGTTAGTTTTTTACTTTTAATTTATATTTTTAATTTGTATTTTGTTATCAGATTTCTTTTGTAATACAGCTTCCTGGACTGCACATCTTCAAAGGAAAAAAAGATTAAAAATTTTAAACAAATGCAAAATTCCTTCCTCTACAGCAATCAGTAGGAGAGATGAAATGGCTGAGTCCTGTAACACTAGTGATCTTATCACCCTGCTAAGGCAGATATTTGGTCTTGCTGGACACACCTGAAGGGGTGTGGGCACCTCTTATTATTCATGTGTGGTATTTTCTGTCTTACAATTACATTCATGAGAGTATCACAGAATGTTATTATGTACAGGCTCTATAATTAGTTGCAATCTGTTAGTATCCATATCATTCCAATACCAGTTTTAGACAATTTGAGCTCTAGACAAAATAATTTTGGTTGATTCTTGGTACTGTTCTTGCACTATTTTTTTTTTTTTTTTCCCTGGGAAGGTAGTAGAAGAATTGGTTTGGGGGGGTTAATTTTATTATAGTTTTGTTTCACTGTGTATCTCCATTATTCTTTACCTCTTTAGATTGTCTTGGTGTCTTTTTCATGCTGGAATGTGTACTTCCATCCCCTTCTAATTTTCTTTCAGGCTGGCATGGTATCAATGCGGAAATGCAACGTCCACCTTTTGTGGTAATGAGTTTTTGTGCTGGATACCTCATAAGAAAAAAGTGTGTCATTCAAACATGAGAATGTTTAGTAGCACTGAGTTCTGGTAGTAGTGTATGTAGGCTGGAAGACATCAACACCTTTTTTTGTGTAAAATATGCTTTTCCAGGTTATGAAATTGTGGTAGAAAATCCATGTATTTTGTACAAGATAGGACAAAACTGAATAATTTCTGGTGAATACTCACATCTGGTAAACATGGAGTGAAATACATTGAAAACTACAGATTGGAAATCATCAAAAAGGAAATAGTTTCTTGTTACTAGTAATTTTTATGCTATTTTGGTGTGTTCCAGTGTACGACAGAGGAATATTTGATTGTACCAAACAAATCAGAAATATATGCAATTGGGGTCAGTATACTCTTCATCAGTGTAGCATTTTGACAATGCAATATGTATAGTGAATATGTGTATGTATATTAGTATAATCTTGATTTATAGTGCAGAATATCCTCTAAGACTGTAGTTTTTTATTTAATAAAATTGTTGTGTGTAAGTGCACATAACAACTTCCAAGCACTTCCTTCATGACTAGAAATGAAACAAAGAAACACTTGTACTGTCTGTCTAATGAACTGGTCCAGATTTTGGAAGCAAACCTGTATTAAGATTGAAATATTATTTTATTAAATGTAGAGATCACTTATCTTGTACATATACTTTCTCTTTTAGCTTGGTTCTGTGTAGCTTTCTCTTTTTGTCTGTACTACTAAACTTATTTTGGTCAGGTCCAAAAAAAGGGCCCCATGATTAACGTAGGCAGTCTTCACTTGGCTTAATTGATTCAGAGAGAATTTTCACAAAGAATTAAGCATTTTCTATTCTTTCTAATTTAGGTCTTTCTAGTCTGCATCAAGACATTTGTTCACATACAAATTAAAAAGTTGAAAGAACCTAATAACAGGAGACATATAATATGCCAACTTCATTCATCAGCTCTTATGTTACATCATCTTGCCAGTCTTAGCTTTTAAGTTTTCTAAGTTCTATTAAGTGAATTACGGCATTTTCATTATAAATAGCTGTACTAAAGTATGAATTATTTTCTCACTTTTTTCCTTTTTTTTTTTTTTTCTTTTTAACCATAATCGTCTTCAAAACCTTCTGGTTTTAGTTTTATTTTTCTGTTCCTTAAACTTGTATTAGATACCTTATTGCCTTGCATCAGAGAAACTGAGTGGCAAGTGTTCTTCCCAATTTCTGTAGGGATTGATTTGCTATGAATGCCATAGGAACAGGGCAGTTTGTCAGTGTTATTTGTTATAATCTAGGGATTGTAGTACACATGATAATCTCAGCCTTTGTAACTTGTGAAAACCAGTGGAGTTGTCCATCAATTATTCTGATAAAAGGGAACTTTCTGATCATATTATACAACTGCAAATACTTTGAAGTTTGGCTTTGGATGTGTAATCATTTTTATTAGCCTTTTTCCAAGTCTTCTCAAAACACATAAACCTGTATTGTCAAATAGATGATAGGAATATCAGTGCCTTGGTCAAAATTCCATTAGTTCATCCAAGCAAATGTAAACTGATGTTATTATTTGCTGTGCCTGGGTGTATTCCATACTTTTAGTTCATACTGAAAGAGAAATCTTGCTGCTTCCATCAATCCATTACTCTCAGGTATTATAATTTTTATATAATTCTTAATATTGGTAGGATTTGCTTAATTTTAAAGCACCAACAAGAAGCTTTTGTTTCCATTTTCAAACTTCTATTTATCCTGAGATGCATGTCCTGATGTGTCTGTTTCAATGAATATTATAAGTAGAAAACAGTTAAGAATGGTGAAGTACTGGCATACTGTAGCCTTGAAGTTGATTATAAACAGAGTAAAACAGTTGATGTCTCTCATCACTTTCTTACTGCATAAGTACAGAAATACATTATGTTTGCACATGGAATTTCCCTCACATTCAGTGGGAAATTCATTGTTATTGAATAATAAAGTGTTACTGTACATTTGCAGAAGGTATAAATCCATCAGTTCTGACAGTTAGAAATAGGTCTTTGAGATAAAGTAATTAGGAAATTGAACTGTTCTGGTTTTGGCCCAGAACAGCAGGAGGGGACATGGCCAAGACATTGCGCTATTCCATACCACTTTTTGTCATTGCTAGGGTGGGAGAAAGGGATTCTTTCTCTCTCTCACTTCCAAGAAGACGGAAGTTCCTTTTCCAGTGGAGCAAGCATGGAATGTTGGTCTGCTGGAGCAATGGAGTGGGCAGGGTGAGGGGCTGCTGGCTCAGGTTGCATCACCTCAGTCAGGTTTATTGAGGATTTTGAATGTAAATCAGCCTCTCTTTTGTGACTTTTGTTATTAATAGTGTTGCTGTTACAATTCATTTTTGTTTTCTTATTGCTGTTTGCAGTAAATTCTTATCTCAACCCGTGATCTTTGCCTTTTGAGTTTCCAGCTGGAGGGTGAGGGATAGGGAGTGGCACCATGATATTTTTAGCAGGACCAATACACTGGAGAACAGCATTCCTAAACCACAATATGAGCATACATTTGAGTATTCTTAAAATAATTAACTAATGTCCATATGGTTCATAAAAACACATTAATTCACTTGATTGCATAATGCCTTCTGAAGGAAGATTTAGCATTTGTTTCCACTTTATATGGGTTGCAAGTATATTCAGTAGTTTTACATTACATTTAAAGAAAAAAATTATGTTGAGAGAGTTTGTTTTAAAATCATGCATCAGTAGTTTCACTCCTACTTAATTCAAGCATTTGAAAGAAAGTCTTGAAAATACTACCTAACTAAAAACTAAAATTATTCTCACTATCAGATTCAGAGTCTCTGTTGCAGCTGGTGTCTAATTACTAGCATGACAGGGTTTGAGATCCTCTTATCCAGCCCACATCAGATGTTGCAGTCATAGTGTCTGGAATCTTTCTCATGCTCCCACTTTCTTTATGATTGATGTGCATATGGGACTGCACAGCATCTCCATCTCCTTCATTTGATGGATGGAATGGCTCATAAATTAACAGGGAAAACCATAAAGCACTTGTTAGAATTCTATTTGAAAATTTAGAAGATCTATTGCTTAGATTAAGTGGAGAAAAATCTAAAGTATGTGGAGGAATGGAGGTATTTTTAAATTCTGCCCCGCAGTGATACCATCAGAAACAAAAATTAAGAAACTTGAAAATACATGTAATGATTCTGAGGTATTTGTTCATTCACTAATCATAATTGTGTATGTAATCCATGTTGCCAATACAAATAGGAAGTAATAAAGCTTCCAACCTCATATGCTGTGTCTTATGATACACTGTGTGACTGTATAGCACATATGTCTATTTATGGCATTAGAACTTCAAATATACATAGAATGAGTTGTTGTGGAAATAGAAACAGAGAGTCATTACTTCTGTCCATAAGGTCACAACTGTGTAAAAGTACTTGAGTAATTTTGTTGAGTAACAAATTTTTTTGTTTAACTGAAATAGAGGCAAAATTCAGGATCCAGGGCATCTCAGGTTCTTAAAAAAAAATACTAACAGGTCATATAAAATCATATTTTGTGTTCCTTGATTCATGAAAGAAAAAACAATAAATTTCATTTTGTGTTTTCCATTCAGTGAAGTTTATAAGAATCTTGATTCTGTGCTTATTTTAATTTTCTCAGATAGCTTTTACCAGCATAATATATTTCTCATCTAAAACTGAATTAATAGCTTATTGTCATTAAAAAGAGAAGCTACAACTCTGTATCTGGATTCATCTTTCTTCACTGATGATTAGCACACAAGCTAACATGTGTACACCCATTGATACTGCTAAGGAGGCTGCATACTCATTACCTCACTGTTTCCATCAATACCTTAATGAAGGACCCTGGCTGGACACATCAGAATGCTGTTTGCAGCACACACTCTGATTTTTCTAGTTTCAAAGTGCAACAAAGAACACAACCAGACTGGCACGTTGTCTCTAGGTGTCAATGCATAATGTGGGATAACACACTTTTCTATTTTGCCCATTTTTAGGAGCTATTATAGAGTGGAGAACCACCTATTTGGTGCTGTCAGCCCCATAGTGTATGTCTACATTCTGAACATAAATGTGGTTTCAGCTTGATTCTATTGGAAATGTACAGATGGAGATTTTCTTCAACTTCAGTATCTGCTGAAACAGTTGAGTTTCTTGTGATTTCAGTCAGCCCATTGGAACAGAAAATTCCCACTACATTCTCTTTCTCCACAGTTTAACAAACCGTGGTGAGGTGTAGAGACACAAGAAGAATGCCATAATCCGTCAGCAGCAGGTGGATTTTAGGTTGTGAGAACAAACTTTTCTTTTACATTTTCATATACTCCCTGTGTTCCCAGGAATTCATACACATTACTTTTTTAGAAGAATTATTACTGACTAAACAAATATTATACTGGTTAGATGTTAAGTACATCCTCTTTACTGTGTAGGAGAGCTTCTCTGTCTCTCACAGGCTGACATTACTCCTTGCATGTCCCCAGCTGTACTTCAATAGGTCTAGCAGATTCTATGGACTCAGGAGGAGACCTCTCAGTCTTTTACTCTCTCTCTCCACAGTTTCTTCTGTATTGAAGTAGGCTCTTTAAATTTGAAGCAAAATGATTTTGAAAGACCCCAGAAACTGATAGCCCGCCAAAAACACCTGCTGTGTGTAATGTGACACCTCTTGGCAGCAACTTCATTAGCTGTAGAAGGGAAACACTATTAAGTTATTTTTATCCTTGCATTTCCATTCTGGTCACATTCAGGTCTTGCACCTCCTTTAATCTGAATGTAAAGCTGTGATGAACTGTGAGATGTTCTGAAGTATCACGATGGTCTAATTGACTTCAGGGATGAAGCAAAGAAAGCAGGCAATACCAGCTTTGTTTAATAGCAGCACATCACAGTAAAGTTGATTACAGTTCAACGTGGCTATGGGATTTCATTAATGAAGTGGTAACACAACTTGAAATGGATGGGAGTTTTATGCATTCCTCAGAAAAGATTATGTCATGCAACACTTGCTGAAGGTTGTTTTATAGTAGAGGAATTGGGGAGCCTCACAGCATATTTAACTACAATTAAAAAAATTACTATTAAAATAAGCTTATTATGTGGTACACCACACAATTGATGTGGTACCATCAATTGCTAGAATAAAATTTTATTGTTTAGCTGTAGGAAGAGTAGAGAGCTTGGAGCATGGCATCCTTTGTTTATCATTTCCACTTTTGGAATTAGTCACCCTGTTCCCTGGAATTCTCAAACAAGGCTTGATCTGGTGAGGATAACAGGCTACAGATGAAAACAAGTCAGAGAACTAATAACATTTATAAAATTCTATTGCATGGTTTCTGTAATAACTTTTCATACTACAGTGAAATCAGAAATTAAAATAAAAGTAGAGTTAAGGTTTGGTTTCTTATAAAAAGCAAAATAAAATTTAGGTCCATGGAAAAAAATAAGATATGCATAAATGTATAGACATATGCACACACAGTGATTACTTCCTGCTGTATTTCCAATATACCACAGAACTTGAGAGATTTGCTATTGCTGGTATAACAATTGTTCTAGGCAGACTCATTCCTTTTGTCATTGGCATAGAGATGAGAAAGAAAATAAAGTAAGATGGCACAAAGTTCCATGGGATCATCATGGACAAAATTCTGAAAAATGTATCACATTAGTTGAATAAAATAGTGACTTGCACCTTCCCTGGTTCATCTCTTGTACTTCAGGTATAATGTAGGTCTGAATACAGATTGTAACTAAGTCCAAGAACAATAGGGTCAGACAAAAGTAAAATTGGATGCCCAAACTGAGCCTAAATTTGTAGGTCTATTTCAATCTTTAAAATTACAGCATGAATGAGTATCCTTCACATGAGTATCACAGAGAGCACACAGTTGCAGGAGTCCTTCAAAAGCAAAGAATTTTTCTTCCATGTCAGTGTGTTTGTCTTTAATCTTTCCATCACTCACTTTAGACTCATGCAACTTATGCAGCATTAGGTTTTATGGTGATAGGGAGAGTCTCTTATGTTTCCAATTTATTGTTTTCCTTCTGTTCATTGATTCACAGTGATTAAAATGGTAACGATGATAATATAATTTGTCCAGAATAGTATCAGAGAGACTCTTATTAATAAGTTTGTCCACTGTGAAGTCAATATTTAGAAAAATATTTGTCTGCAATTACTTCACGCAGCACTCCTGGCTGGGGACAGAGTGACTGGAGAGCAGTCAGGCAGAAAGGGACTCGGGGGTTCTGAATGACAGAAACCTCAACATGAGCCAGCAGTGTGTCCAGGTGGCCAAGAAGGCCAATGGCATCCTGGTCTGTATCAGGAAAAGTGTGGCCAGCAGGACCAGGGAAGTGATTCTTCCCCTGTATTCAGCACTGATGAAGCCACACCTTGAGTGCTGTGTCCAGTTCTGGGCCCCTCAATTCAGGAAGGATATTGAGGTCCTGGAGTGTGTCTAATGAAGAGCAACGAGGCTGGTGAAGAGCCTGGAGCACAAATCCTATGATGAGCAGCTGAGGGAGCTGGGGGAGTTTAGCCTGGAGAAAAGGAGGCTCGGGGGTGACTTCATATACTCTCTACATCTTCCTTAAAGGAGGTTGTAGCCAGGTTGGAGTCAGTTTCTTCTCCCAGGCAACCGGTGACAGGACAAGAGGACACAGTTTTAAGCTGTGCTGGGGTGGATTTTAGGTTAAACATTAGGGAGAAGTTCTTTATAGAGAGAGTGATTGGGCATTGGAATGGGAGGTGGTGGAGTTACCATACCTGGAGGTGTTTAAGGAAAGACTGGATGTGGCACTCAGTGCTGTGGTCTAGTTGACAAGATGGTGTTTGATCATAGATTGGACTTGATGATCTCAGAGGTCTTTTCCAACCTGGTTGATTCTGTGATTAAGTACTCAAAGTCTGCAATTCACTGTATTTGTTTAAGTGATGCAGTCAAAACAACAAGCAGCATTCATCAAGTTCCTGAATAAAAAATAATAAACAGGACATAAATGGCAGATAAAAGTAATGTTGCCATTGTATCTGTCACACAGGCAGACATTATTCCCTCTGTCAGTAAAACTGATATGTAGAATTTTAACTGTTACTTTTCTAATGATACTGCAGAGTTACATTTCCTCAAGAATAGCTGCCACTGATGAACAACCAATGGGACACTGGAACTGCCAAAACACCTGCCTTGTGCTGAACTTTACAAGTAGCTACCCTGTGTCTCCTGACTCTACTAATTCACAGACGGAATCAATAGCTCCAACCTAAGTAAAACAGGAAAAGCTGTACAAAATCTATCTAGTGCTCCTTTGCAATTCAGAAATTACTGTTTATTTTCTACAAAACTTCCACAAGACAAATGCTGCATTCTAAAATGCTTCATCTGATTTATTGACAATTTGGCATGGGAGGCAATTGCGTTTGTGAGACATAAACTGACAATTTATATAGGCTTTTAATAAACACAGTACAGGGCTCATGGCACAAACTCCTGTCACTGTAAGCTGTAAGAAACAAAATATTATTTTCTCATAGGAGAGTTGAGATCTATACTAGTTATATATATCCTCTTTTCAGTGTTATTTTTACACTAAGAAGATCCAGCAATGCTGCTGTATAAAATTAACTTTTACCTCCAAATTATTAGTTGCAGTTTATATATTGTTGTGCCAAATCATTCACAATGACATGTAAATGAAATGTCAACAATTTATGAGCAACTTAGCAAATGTTAGTGCAAAAAAAGAAAAACCTTTAAAAAGCAGAAGTATTTAATTAAATATATTTCTGTTGCTCCATTTTGTCAATGTAAACCACGGCTGTATAATTATTGTAGCTATACTACATAATTTTTACTAACCATTTGTAACTAAAAAACTCCTTTTTTTTTTTTGTTTTTTTTTTTTTTTTTTTGGTTCATGGTTCATGTCGTGTAAGAACATACTATGCTTTAAAATAGCTGTTCCACAGATCATAATTTTTACTTAATTAGGGAGAAATTGCATGGGGATAAAATATGATTTTAGCCATTCTCCTAAACTTGCAGAAAATACTTTTCTTAGGTGGGAGTGATTTGTCCTGGAAGCATGAAATAGGAAATGGCATAAATATTCTCTATAAAACTTCTTCACCTATAACTGAGTAGGGAATATTAGTGTTAGATATCCTTCTTCATTAAAAATTTCAGTTCTGCATTAAAGATTTCTTGAAATATAATACATATTTCATTGAGATGTTGAAAGCCAACATTTGAACTTTTCGTAGTTTTTATAACTGTCTGTATTTTCTGCTTCTGGATGAAGCTTAAGTGTTCCTTCAAACTCTTAAAAAAAAAAAAAAGTCAAGAAGTTGTTGGAGTGATATTTACAATTTTACTTTTGTTTGTCAAGAGAATAATGAACTTTTCCTATAGCAAGTTACTCCTTTTAAGTAAGATTTTGCATCTAACTTTCCAGAGTCAGAGGGTATTGCTCAGCAGTTATCTGTGTTTCAAAGTACATATCTGAGTCCTTTACAGTAAGTCCTGAGAAAATGTGCAAAATCCATTTCCTGGTCATCAGGACATGAAGAAATTATGAAAGCAACCAGAAAGAAGAAGAAGCTGTTTTGCTGCAACGGGCTCATCCTGAGAGTTTGATGGCTGCTCAAGTACCAGTGGTCCTCCAGTGTGAAAAAGCAGGCTTTGTACATTTTTCTCTGTAGATTTGGTGAACAGTTTAAGGGATTCTAATCAAATTGGCTCAAACAGCAGAAAAATCTTGTGTTTTTCCTTTCGTTTGAGCCCATTTAGTTTTATATATGTGATGAAAGGTCTAGTAGAAAGAAGGAAAAATTTCAGCTTATTCACCTCAACAGAAGATATACAGAAAATCTGCTGCAAGGTTTTCAGAACAAGGTGAATGATATGCTAACAAAACTCTGCAATCACCAATTACCACAGTAGTATTACCATACTAGAAGACTTCCTTAAAAAATGGGTTGTAAAATAAAGAGTGGAAATTATTGTGATTTTGGCTACCACCATTTTTTCAATTGTTTATGCTTTTCAAAGCAGGATGCTTCTTCCAAGCAGGAGGAACTGTAGATTGATAATCTTTATTAAAAAATCTAAATATAGGATTGACATTTCTATTGTTAATGTTGTTCATTTGAACTCTGATGGGAAATCCTCATAAGTAGAACTAGTTTCAAAATAGGGTGAAAATTAAAAAGCAATAGAGCAAAAGGAAGTTTTGTCATTTACTCTGTCTGGAACTAAAATTAGAATTAAGAAAAAATAAAAATAAATGTTATCTGATTTCATACTGATAAAAACTTCTGATGCAATTTGGTTTGGGGGGTGGAACTGGGGGATTTATGCAGCATGTTCTCTAACGCAGTGAGCTAGTCCTATGGTGACTGGGACTTTATTGACTACACTTCTTTGGTACAGGTGATAACAGTCATGAAAGATCCTGTGCATTGGACAGTGTTCAAAAAGAGTCTTTACACTGGACAGAAGTTTGGACACTGATACAATTTTGGAAACTGTGTCTTGACACACACAGCCCTGTGCCTTGATCTGGGTTAGGCAATTCTGACAGCAGCATCCCAATAAGTGTCAAACATCTGATTTTTCAAATACTTCAGTACAAGTATCTTATCTCAGCTCAGATACAATAAATCATGTGGTCCAAGATAGTTTCACACTTTCAGGAGTCTAATAGTGATATTTTGCTAAGAGAAAAGATACCATTATTTTGGCAGTGACCATATTGAGAATTATAGGGAAGAGTAATTAATAACTCGTGTTTCCATGATGACTGCAGGTATAACTGTGAAAATTGTGTCTAGCAGGACAACATTTAGAACCAGAATTCCCTCTTTTAACTGTTCTATGTAATCCCTTGTTAGACATGGTATAACTTATGGAATATATTAGTCTTCAAATAGGTCTAAATATGTATTTTTGCTCTTAGTACAGCATTATTGTCATATAAAATTTCAAATATAATAGTGATTTCGGCCTTGTACTGGACACAGTAGAGAAGGATATTATTCCCCTTCAAATATATCTTTTATGACAAATATGCCGGGAAAAGCACTATTAGGTTTGTTGTGAGAACACAACAGGGCTCACTGGTTTTTGGAAGAACTTCAACTTTCTGTCATTCACCTATTGCAAATCAGAAAATTAACCCACCAGATAATTTCAAGCAAAGAAAAACATGTATACATGTGTCTTTTAAGTGTTCCATAATATAATAATATAACTATACTGGTAATTGGCTCTTTCATAGCACTTAAAAATACTTCAGAATCATTAAGTAATTAGTAGAGTAACACTACATGAATACATTGAGACTGTTGAGCCATTCAGGGACATTTTCCTTTTTGGCACAAGATAAGGCATGTATCGACAAGAACATACACTCTGATAAATCCTCCTACTTTTAAAAACAGAGCTTTTACTATTTTTGAGGGGTGCAGACATTTCCGAAAAGAAGTTACCTTTTGCTTGTCTGTGTATTTGTAACATCACCCCAAACTAGAGCAAGCTCCTTTTTTTTTTGGTAAGTCTCATTTCTCATGTGTCTTCCTTTCTGACTTAGCCTGTATGTGGACCTATAATTTGAATGACATGAGAAAGAATGAGTTTCATTTCTGTTTAGCAGAGGTATTGAAAAGAAGGCATCCAACCAACCTTGAGCTTAGCACTGACAGTTCTGTCAGACTGTAGTTAATTTGAACAGCTGATTCAGGTGTTCCTACACTTAAAGAAAAAAAAAAGGCCCTAAGCACTGATATCATGGTTGAGTGTCCATTCAAAGCACTGAGCCTTCTGGTACAGTTGGGTGAATACAAGGCAAATGGATAGGCAAGTTTAGGGTTAAAAAAAAAAGAAAAGTGTTCTACATGTCTTGTCCAATGTGAATACAGCCCCTGGAAAACTGTATTCTGAGGTGGACCAAGGTTCCATTGGCAACCATGGTTTGGCAGCTGGGAGATTTTTACTGGGGAGTCATGAGGCTAAGAACTGGTTGATCCTCAGTGTCTGCTTTGGAAGGAAATGTCTGTGGGTTTCTAATAGAAAATGATAGAGGGTCATATTTTAAAATGCTTCTTGTTTCCACTTGCATATATGACGGTTAATGAATACACAAGAAGCCTGTTTATATTAGATGCCTAATGTTGCACAGCAGTAGTTTTTTCTAAGCAAAATACAGGAAATCTCTAGATATAACTGCCACATATGATGGTGTGATTTCAGCTTATTACTCTTTAAATGACTCATAATTTTTAAATACTTCAACATTTCATTACACTTTTTTACCATGTCATTTTAGACCATGACTGTTCAACTGTTTATCTAAAAAGTCATCAATACCTAGTCATTGAAACAGCTCTAATTTTTAACCTGTGTGAAGAACTTGAAGCACAGGAACAGAGCTGTTAAATGACTTTTCCCTTTATCAACCCTTTTATCACTGTTGACTTTAGAAAAAAAAGAAAGTCAAGTATCTTTTTTCATCTGTATGCTGTAAGTCATAGTGTATAGAGAAATTATCACTGTGGTGCTTTTCACATAGTTCAGATATCAGAGTTCTGATTTAACAGAAATCTAAAATATCGGATGTTTATTGGATGTTATTCTCAGCCACCACTTTTGCATTGTGGCTGTGGAAATGCTTGAAGAACAATTTTTCCTTAGCTTCTCATTAGACTGTAAAGAGAAGTAGAAAATGGAAGAACTGAAAATACGATGAATTGTTATTTTCTTTAAATCCTATTTAAGTATTTGGAACATTGGTTGGTCATTCAAAGGAAATTCCATAAGTTTTTCAATTTGGCTTGTTTACCCATGCACAATAACAGTGCATTCTATGGGTATTTTATAAGAAAATCTATAACCACAGCATGACACTGAAATTCTTATTGAATGTATTCATTTGAGCTTTAATATAAATTATTATGCCCAGATGCCTACAACATTGAAATATAGCCCTGATTGTATCACATTTAAGAATGTATAAGTGTAGATAATGTTGTATGGGATATAAATATAATACATAAAATGCATTCCAGATACTTCACAGTAGGCATATTGCAGCTGTAAGCATGATAGATAACAAATGGTAGGTTGGTTTTAGCTAAAATACTCAGGTTTATAAATAATACATGTTCCTTTGCTGATTTTATAAAAGTTAGATTTGTGAATTTTAGAATATATATTAGAACAATGCACAAAGGAGAAAAGAATTTTTGAAATCACATCTATGGCTTACACATTTGCTGAAGTGAGAGGCTGGAACTAGTCTATTTCTTTATTGATCATACCTGTGAGTCTGAAGTTGCTTCCACAGGGAATGTTAAATAATGAATTTTATTATTTATATAGCTAACAAATCGAATTATTATCTTCTTCACAGCAAGAGTATCACTAAGCAGCATATATAATGTATGTATCATTAACTATTTGTGACCAGTGGTAGGTTGTGGCTTTGAGTTAAGTATAAATACCTTCCTATTGGACTGAATGATTTTTTAAATTTTATTGCAAAATATAAAATTCTTGCAAAGAAAAATTTACCTGGCTACCTACTTTAGCAATAAATATATGGATAAAATTAATTTTGCAAGACATTTTAATGTTTTATCATATTTATAAACATATATATACATATATATGTATAAAACAATTGTTTGTTTAGAGCAGATGGACTTTTTGGAACAAAAAAAGAAAGTATAAAGTTGTTATTTTGAAATTCTCATATGAAAACTATTATAAGCTCTCTGAAGCTTTTTGGTTAGGATGGCGATGGTCTTTAACATAGGACAAAGCAAAGTTACTGTCTCCATGATAAACTTGATAAAAGCCTAATGCCCTTCTTTTAGATATTTTGAACCACTCCAAAAAGCTGTATTAAAGACAGATTTTACAAAAAAATATGTTTGTAATATTTTATAATCTAGAGCAAAGATCAAAGGTTGCTCGTAACTAATCAGCTGATTATATGAATGTGATCTGTGTAGTGCAAGGCAGCAAATCTGAAAGCAGCAAGGAAATTATAATCAAGACATTTGCTATTGTCTTCATTCCAACCTGTTGATGAATGAATGACAATATAACACTCCCTGACTTTTTCATGAGGACATAATGATCTGAAGAATGTCTCATCTAGTTAAAACGGCTCAATCTCATCTGTTTAACCTTTTAAAAGTTTAATAGAGTATGACTGTGAATAGAAGTCAGTCTCCTACCTAAGACAGGAACTGAAAATTCCACCTGGTCAACAGGACACTTCAGGTCTGCCTGGGCAGCATCTTCAGGCATCTCTGAAAGCTGGAAAGGTGGCTGACCTTTTCACAATCCCCTGTCCAGACTGCAGCCCCTGGGCAGAGAGGGCTGTGGGTTTCAAGTCAGATGCCACAGGTGGAGCTCCTGCACCCAGACATCTATTGCATTATGCAGTTTTCAATATGTAATGCTACAAAACTTGGAATGAGCTCCCTTAGCCCAGGGCATATTTAATTCCTCTTTATACAGGGTGACTGGTGACAGTTGCTGGGCACTAAAACCTGTAAGAGATTGCTGCTCATGGGCTTAACCTTCTAGCACTGGGAGGAGCAAGGTGCATCCTACCCTAAGAATTTCTATTTCTCAGTTGCAAATAACTCCACAGATTTAAACATCAAAGCTGTTCCTGTCAGGTTGATTAATTACTGGCATTCTCGTAACAATTTGCAGTAGTTTAGGCAATAGAGAAGGAAACTGTTCCATCGGTTTACCATCAGTTAAGCTGCAACTGGAAACATCAGGGGCACTTGGCAACTGGGATGCCATTTTAGGATTAAGCCATAGAAGTACAGTGTGCTTTCAGATGAGTCTGTTGTCAGTGAAATAGGAGATGGATCAATATTTGAATGACCTTTTTCAGATTCCTGGTTAAATTCATTGTGATGAATCAGAACACATAATACTTTCAGCATTTATGAGTTCAGGCTGTTAGTGGAGTGACTCCTCTTATTGCTCTGTTTACTTCTGATTCATAACATATGCTATTTCAGAATTGGAAGAATGAGCAAGTTCTATCTCTTCTTGTAAAAGAACTTTTGCACTTTAGGAACGCATTTATTTCAAGGGCTGGTGATGCATAGAGGAAAATTTGTAAAGAAACATGCTGAAGCAGCCTTGTGTTAGGTAACCCAACTTTAATTCTGTAATCTTCTTTGGAAAGAAAAATCACATTTTAAAAATTTGGTTTGTGTCTTTCAGAAGGTCAGAATTTTGGTGTATCCCTTTTTTGGGACTTAATCCAGAGCACTTCCAGTTCTCCAAATTCTCTCTGATCCTCAGCTGTTTGTAAAATGGGTTATTTGAGTTGCAGTAAACTACCTTTGCAAATGTGGTTTTGAACATACCTACATATATCAACATATATGCATTTTCAAATATACTCTGCAGTGGAAAATCTTCATACTTTCCCGCTAACCCTTGTGACAGACAGTTCCTGTGTCTGTCGTGATTGCATTTCAAAATCAGTGATCAACAATAGAAAGCCATGTTAGTTTTGGAACTCATATTTAACCATCTTTCAGAACCTGTGATAACCCTTAATGTCCAATTTAAAAGCTGGTGTGTGTGCCTACATATCTCCTTACTAGGATTTCTGGTCTTTGTTGCTCCACCACCTCAGGCCAAGTGTGCCACCAGTGTGGCTAATAAAAGTATCCGGTTTGGTTTTGTTCTAAAGTGTAATTCATGCTCTCCTCTCAATTAGGGTCTCTATGAAGATAAACAGGGCTTTCATTTGGGCAACAGAGCAGCTGAAATCTACCTTGTGAGTTTTGGGTTTGAAATATATTTGTCTGATTTTTAATTATCTGGCTGTAAAAGAAATTAAACACTCATTGCACATCAGGTGAGAGTAGTTGGGTTTTACAAGTCCTTTCCATTATATAACCACATGGTTGTTACTAAGCAGATGAAAGCCTCTGTGGCTACTCTACTACATCTGCCAGGTGCCCCAAGCACATGTTTGTGTCTGATGATATTTTCCATCACTGCCATTGCTCTGAATATCAGTGTTAATATGGAACTTGGGTATTCTGTGGAACAGGAAGTGCATTAGGATTTTGATCTCTTTTGTTTGTTGTTCTGTTGTTTACTTCCTTGGACTTGCTTCTACATTTACATTTGACATTTCTATCCATAATAGCTATGAAATTAAGTTCAAAGTTTTAATACTGATAAACAGCACTCTGGTAAGATTTGGCATTTTAGTGGTAGAAAAAAAAAAATTATTAGTCAGGAGGGGTTTGTTTGTTTGTTGTTTTGTGGTTGTTTTTTTTTTCTTTTTTCCCCAAGAAGAAAATACAAAAGTCACAAGTGGCAGTTTTGTCTGACTTCTCTGATCAACAGAAGAAAGGCAACCTCATGTTCACAATCATAACCTGGTTCCTTAGAAGGAGAGGTTAGTCTGATAATGTTTATTACACATGACATTTTTAGAGAGGATTTCTTTGTGCTTACATTAATTACCTCAAAGAGATGGGAAAATCACATCTTCAATTACTGCTTAACTTGAATTAGTAAACAAACATACACTCTTAAGGTGCATTCTTATGAATAAAGAGCTCAGTAAAGTAAATATAACTAAGGAAAAGTTACAAATGTAGGCAGACTGCATCTGGCTTTAATTCAAATAAATAAAGTTTTGATCAGCTCCACTTGCAGCAATTCCAGATGAGACCAGGTGTTTGGATATCACGTAAAGAGTTTGAATAAATAACTTACATGATGTAGCCTATTTTTGATGTTCCTGTGTTGCCCACAAACTTACTGTGGCTTACACAGCCCTATAATACTTACTATACATATTTATGAATAACAAGTGCATTGACACTAACCACTCTTTGTCCCAGGTATCTAAGAAAGATAAGTAATTTCAAAATACAAAGAAACTTTTTAATTCATGCATGATCTGAGTGTATTTTTTTTAGAGAAATCAGATATTATAGATTCTTATACAGAAGAATGTCTCTTGTGGAAAAAGATGATTTTTTTGTGGAGATAATAAAGCATTCAGATCTCATTGCCAATTATTTTTGTAAGCAGATTAAATATTTTTCCTGATTATATTTTTATTTGCAAGAAATAGAGGGAAGTAGAAGGCTATTATTAGTTACAGTGTGTCTGCCTGTGGATCAATAAGTAGTTCAATCATAAGGAAAATTAACTAAACATTTACATTAGTTTAGTGTCAACTTGGTCTTATTCGAGAAAACATAAGTGTAAACAGAATCCCCAGTTTGATTTTGCTGCCAAAAAGCCTATTGCTTTCTGAAAAGATTCCGAGGAGACATATAAGGGCAAAAGCTGGGCAGTTTTAAAATACTAGGGGGTTTATATATTTTGATGTTGGTTGTAGTAAACAAGGATTTTTTTATATTAAACATTGGATAGATTTAGGTTTTAAGCTACAGTGAAGTTTCAGGTAGTAATGAATTGTTTCTCCGAAGGAAAATGAAGTGTTTCAATCAAAACAGAAATTTGAAAGGATACATGATTTCATAGAAAGGCAGGTAGCATTCTATATACTTATTATATGTCTGGAAAGAAAGATGAAGTAGGAGGTGAAACAATGTCCTTAAAACAATGACACAGGTTACAGTGTGTGACAGGTTATTCAAGACAACAAACTTATAATACAGTAAGTTGCAGGTGTTTTTTTAATTTGATTTATATGTTTTATATTTGTATTCTTTTTCTTCTCTTCTGCTTATTTGTATAGTTAAGATACTTTTTTATTCAAAACGTCCATAATGAGCCTTGCACAGGATACCTAGTTTAAAGACAGCACTTTGTCTTGTATTTCACCTCTAGATGTAACCAACAAGAGAGAAACCATGCTTTTTCAGTATGTACCTATATCATAGCACCTTATGCCAGCAACTTGTAATGACATCTTTAAATTATGCATATTATTTGGCAAAAGGGAAAAAGCTCAAGAAATGCAACCATCTCCTAAGAAGTTTGCAGTTTATTACAGAGTTGGCAAAACCCACTACAAGTAACCATTCTTCAGTAGGGATGCTTTACTAATAAGATATGATTTTTTCATTTTATCTTTTTATTTGTTTGTTTGTTCCACAAATAGATTTTGCATATTTAATGGATTTTATAGGTTTGTTGTGGTTAATTCATGATGAAAAAACAGGAACTATATGCATATTCATTTTCTGCATGTTTTTCAAACAGGAGTCAGTTTAGTTTTCATTGTCATTCCTTTTGTTTCTTGAGGCACAGGGTGCTTAAAAACTACTCATTTTACCAATAATCTACTTTAAGATTTCTCTCAATTTCTATTCCCCTTCCTCTCTCCCCAAATACTGCTTGACAACCTGCTGGCAGCAAATGTTAAAGTGACTAATACGTTACATCCTCAGCAACTGTAGTGTGCTAAAATGCAGGCAAGAAAACTGGTTTCTGGCAAAGAGTCCTATCTTCAGGAACCAGGTCACTAATACACAGTGGCTGGATGGAGAAGGAACACTGGCTCTTGATTGATATAATGTGAACTGCACCAAACACATTCTCCCCAGCCTTTCAGCTGAAGGCAAAGACTGTGTTTGTAGCCTCCAGCAAAATGCAAGAGAATTAATAAGGAGACAGTGGAGAGAAACTTGAGGATTAATGTAATTTTGAAAGGGTCATTAAAGAAGCTGTCAGCAATTCACATCGCAATAAAGAATTATCATGGTCAGAGCATTGCTGTTTCATAAAACTGGAATACTTTATTTGGCAATATGCCTATAGGTAAATGTATAAACTGTTTGAATAAAAAAAAAAAATCCCATTTTTAAAGTTTAATATGCAATTTTTATCAAGGTAATATATTTTAAATTTTCAGTGTTTAAATATTCAGAAGTACATGGAATTGGTTCTAAAGTTAAATTACTAAATCATGGTTGTTAAGAATTTGCTTTCACTATTAAAATTGGTGCAGACTACTTCAGGCAAATGCAAGACATCGTATTGTGACCTTTTACCAAACAAGCACTTCTCATAATCATAATTGCCTTGGGCTGGTGAATGTTGCTAGTGCACTCCTCTGCACAATAATTGTACACGTATTTGAAAAGATGTGTCATATATCTTCAATGCCCAATTTACAATAGTTTGGTATGATTACAGCTAATTAAATCAGATGGGAAAACTCTACTTAATCATGTTAATTGCTTCCATAAAAAGATCTAGAAATCTGTGGATAAGACCTATAAAGTATTTCCCTCATTCTCACTGTGAGCACAAACTGGGAGCTTTTAACAGGTGTTTTTTTCTTCAAGTTCTTTCTCTTCAAGGCTTGTACCCAATATTGTCCACAGTTTTGGGAAATGGGGATGACTTGCTGATTTTTCTTTGCTACAATATAATTAAACATTTATTTTTCATTTATTATGCAAAGCGTTTTCAAAATATCTACGTTAAGGACACCAAAAAAAAAAAAGAAAAAAAAAGAAAAAAAATATTAATTTCAAGTCATCATTTCTAACATCTCTGAGGTGGTTTTAGGACTTATCTCCTCCATCCACCCCCTCAACTGTTGCCCCTGCATTACAGACCGGAAAATAAGTTTTGAGTGTGCATCTCTGTCTTTATATCTTTGAACTTTTATTTTTTGTTTTGTTCTGGGCCCTTAGATATCCACTCCTAGTGAAGCTATCAACTTTAGAGGAACTCCATGCTGATGAGTTAGGTTGCTCAGAGGACCTGTTGCCTACAGATAATTCAGAAGAAGACCATACAACTGGGTTTGCAGCAACTGACACATTGTGAGACTGGTCTCAGATGGGACCAACTGGCCCAGAGGCAGAGCTTGCTCTTTGTAAACCAGAAGGGAAGTTGATGGCACTGCTCATAATTTTAATGCAAGTCATCCATGCTTGTCTAAATGTCCTGCATACAGAACCACTTTAAAATCTCTGGAAATTATTTCTGCTGAGGAGTTCAATGGTTGAATGTAAAATACAGGCAAAAGTGCTGAGAAGCAGGGAAATCTTTAGGAAAAATTAATATATTTAACGAGTTACCTTATGTCAGAGTAGTTTAATGCTTCTATAAGCAAATAATTCTCAGCAGATGGAAAGACAATGGGGGTTTTGCACATATTAATTTTCACTTCTCAAAACCAGCAATTCTTTCTGCTTATAAACAGAAGCTGTTAGACAGTCTTTTTTTTTTTCCTTGAATGTCCTACTTTCATTAGAGGTCAGTGTTATTTGTCTACTAATTGTTCCAATCTTTGGCCATCCTAGGATTAGAGAAGCGTGGTGTAGTTGTTAGCACCATCTGACCAACAGTGTATTACTTATTTTACAAAAGGTATATAGAAAGATGTGTCTTTTCTTTATTCAACTCCTTTCTTCATCTGTGTGTGTCCAAAACACTCACAAAAGAACATTAAAGCAACTTAAATATCTGTGAAGGAGGGGGAGTGGAGAACCTAAAACATATCTGCAGACTGTACAGACAACAGCTCACAAAAAGGGCACAAAAGCTTATCGATAAGGTAAAATCATTTTACGAAGTGCATCTTAGGGTGCATTTCCAATACTAAAAATGTTAGCATGCATGTAAATGACCTCAAAATATCTGATTTTTCTTAACTTCAAAGTAGCTTTTTCTTATGTTGATTCATAAAATGAAGGAAATTTACCATATGAAATAATTCTTGAGATAAAAAACATATTTGAAATATTCCTAAGTCTGCTGCCAATGCTCAGCTAATAATAACTTGGCTATCACTTGTAGGCAGCTTTTAGGAAGTCTGTTTTTTTCAAATACTGACAACACTTGGAAGGGAAATTGGGCCTTATTTTCTTTGTAAAAAGTTTAGCAGTCAAAAACCTACTCCAGAAAAGTTTGAGAGTCTTATTCTCACATAAGTTCACATGTCAGAACTCCAGCATGAGGTTGTTCTCTCACGGGCAAAGCAAGTGTGGATGGGAAAAAAATTTCCTCCTTTCTTCGCCCAAAACATCGTTAATATAGAAAATACAGCAAAATAGTTAGGAAGATAAAAATTTAATAATATAACAAAAATATTTCTTTAAGATTCCTTGAATAGAACGTGTTTATTCTGCCCTGCTTTGACGAATGATTTTGGACTAGATAATCTCCAGGTTGAGGTCCTTTCCAGCCTCAATCAGCCTGTGATTCTGATAGTTCACACAATAAGTACACCCTTAGAAACTCTCTTTGAAATAGCCACGTTGATGAGGTATTCTGATCAATGCATGAATAAGGCAACTGGTATTTGCAAAATTTAGGATTTTCAGTGATGCTTTCTGTTCCAAAAGATTCACTGCAGCCTGCTTTTAATATCTTTACAACATTTTTTTATGAAATATGTGTTTTTTTTAAATCTTTCCAACATTCCATTTGACAATTTTATAGCATTTTTTTCTTTTCATTGCACTGCATTTTTTTGTTCACTGGTGTATATGATTTGTTTTGGTTTGAACCATATATCAAAGGTAAATCTTCTCCTTTCCTGCCTTTTTCTTTAGTAAACAAGAAGGTAGGAGCCAAAAAAATGTTCATAAGTCAAGGAACACACATTCACTGACTGCTTTTGCCTTCCACGTTTGCTTCCTAGCATGAGGTTTTTCCTAGGAAAATTACTATAACATGTCTGCGGAGTTATTCCACACCAAAAATTCTTTTCATTTCTTGCTTTTTGATTTCTGATAGCTTGAATCCACTTTGTACTTCAAAGCCAGTCGTACTCTCAGAATGAAAATACAAAATAATGTATCTGGCTTCATGTAATTTTTATTATTTTCTTCTTTGCTTATTTTTCTGTAGCTGTTGTAAGTGAAATATATTCATTTCAAATTTATCAGAAGTGAGTTGACTGAACAATATTTAACTTGTAGCATATTGATGAATATTTTTGAAATATGCATGAAGTATAAATATATACATATGGAATTGGTTTGGGACACCAATATTTTATAAATTCGCTTCTGTCAAAATAAATAGGAAAGTAATAATAGGGGGGAAAGCTTCAAGTGCTGCAAGAATTTGAAGAATTGCACTTGTACATCAAGCAGTTAACTTCACTAGAAATGTGTGATGTTATAATGTTTTCCTCCACTCTTCCTTATGCAAAGTGAATTTGGGAGTGGTTTGCTTTCCTTTCTCATTCTTTTTCTCTCTGAAGATCTATGATTTCCTAACACAGAAAACACCCTTGAGTTTCCTCTTTCTGGAGTGCTTTTTCAGTCTCTTTTGAAACTCTGTTTTGGTGGACTCTATATTTTATTGTGTATTCTCTGGTGCTCACCTCTAAACAACTTTAATGAAACTTTAACTGAATTTTTATTAGACAAATAGGAAAGCTGAACAGAGGGTTAAAAAAAATAATAATAATTAACTTTTTAAAATTTTATTTGAAAAACAGTGTAATTATTTATTTTTTGGCACTGATCTGCTACTTTCAGTGTTTCTTCCTAAGGTTATATATTATGAATCAGGCATGAGAAGGGCCTCTGGTGTCTTTTGAAGTCCAAGTGAAACCCACATGTGATAGTAAAAACTATGCCATCTTACCTGGGTTGTGTAGGGTATAATACAGGAGACATCTCCCACGTATGGCACTAACATGTGTTACAGGTAAATGAAACCTCTGAGGGAGGTAGTAGTTTCTGGATCCTCTGTGGGAGAAGTTATACAGAAGACTACAAATATTGTAGTTCTAGATACCTGAAATATAGCTGAGGCAGAAAGAAAATTTTAGAACTGTATTTTGACTCTTTTTGTATGACACAAATCAGCTTAGTTTTCCTAAATACCAGATATCTGTGGGCTACAGCAGGAATGTGATATCCAGAAACTCTGAAAATCTATCTAGGTGTCTGTCTGACTATTTTAGCAATTAAAATATAGACCCTTAAAATGTTTGTTTCTCATTCCTCAAGCCTTGTTGAAGATACTAACATAATCATTATGAATATAAAACATCCATTAAATCGTGCTTACAGAAGTGAATACCTACTTTTATTTTAAGCATAAGAGAAAGTCTTTCTGGTTTTGTTTGCTGTAGTGTTTCTTTCTGAGTTTATTTTACTTTTACATGGAATGTGGGTTCCCTCTGGAATGAAATAGAATACCTGGGGCATGGAAAAGGTTCATACACTTAAATTTTTAATTCAGTCTTCACTGGCAACTTCTCCAGACACACTACCAAAGTCACAGAAGACAAAGATAGGGTCTGAGAGAATGATAAACCACCCACTGCAGGAAAATATCAGGTTAGAAAACATCTGAAGAACCTGAAAGTGCACAGGTCCATGGAACCTCATGTGGAGATGCATCTTTGTATCCTGAGAGAACTGACAGATGAAGTGGCTAAGCCATTACCCATTATATTTGAGAAGTCATGACAGTCCAATGAAGCTGCCGTTGATAGAAAAAGGGGAAGCATAACTCCAATTCTTAAAGAGTTAAAAAAGACCCAGGGAACTACCACCAGTCAGTCTCACCTTAAGCTCACCTCAGTGCTTGGCAAGATCATGGAGCAGATCCCCCTGGAAACTATGCTAAGGCATATTGAAAACAAAAAGGTGATTGGTGACAGCCAACATGCCTTCACTAAAAGCAAATTGTGCCTGAAAAATATAGTGGTCTTTTATTGTTGGGATTATGGCTTCGGTGGACAAAAGAAGAGTGACTGACAGCATCCACCTGGACTTCTGCAAAGCATTTCATGCTGTCCTGCATGACGTCCTTGTCTCTAAACTGGAGAACCATGGATTTGATGGATGGATCATTCAGTGGATAAAAAATTGACTGTGCAGTTGCACTTAATGAGTTGCAGTCAACAGCTTGATGTCCAAGTGGAGAGCAGTGATGAATGGTGCTACCTGGGGACATGGTTATGTTAACATATGTTAATAAATATGTTAACATATGGTTAACATATTTGTCAGTGCCATGGACAGTGGGATAGGGTGCACCCTCAGCAAGTGGGCGATGCTGATGACACCAAGCTGTGTTGGAAGAACCTTGACAAGCCTGACAAGTGGACCTGTGTGAAACTCATGAAGTTCAGTATGGTCAAGTGCAAGGTCAGGGTCAGGGCAATCCCAAGCACAAATATAGGCTGGGCAGATAATGGATTGAAAGCAGCCCTGCCAAAAAGGACTTGGGAGTGTCAGTTGACAAGAAGCCCAGCAATGTGTGCTTGCAGCCCAGAAGTTGACTACTTCTGGGTTACCACCGAAGAGTCATGACTAGCAGGTCAAGGGAGTTGATTCTCCCTTTTTCTCCACTTGTGAAATGTCACCTGGAGTGCTACATCCAGCTCAGGAAGGACATTGACCTGTTGCAATGAGTCCAAAGGAGGTCACCAAGTGGATTAAAGGGATGGAGGACCTCTGCTATGAGAAAAGGCTGAGAGAACTGGGATAGTTCGTCCTGGAAAAGAGAAGATTCCAAGAAGACCTTACAAAAGCCTTGAAGCGGGGCTAGGTAAACTCTGGAGAGGGACTTTTTACAGGGACATGAAATGATAGGATAAGGGGGAATGACTTTAACCTGAAAGAATGAAGGTTTATATCAGATATATGGAAGAAATTCTCCACTGAGAGGATGGTGAGACATTGGAACAGGTTCTCCGGAGAAGCTGTGGATGCCCCATGCCTCAAGGTGTTCAAGGTCAGGCTGAATCAAGCTCTGAACAACCTGTTTTGCTCAGGGTGAAGGGACACCTTCCTGTTTTGAAGGGGTATTGGAACTAGGTGATTTTTAGAGTTCCTTCCAACCCAATGTAATTAATATGAATGTAATGTAGTCTCAGAAGGTATCACCCGCTGTTCATTAGACTCAGAAGATCTTTCTCCTTCTGATATAGCAGCTTCCTGTCCTGCCTGTGGAGGCATTGTGTCCCAATGTTTTCTGTCTAAATAGTAATAGTAACATAGGTCTTGATTTTATTATTCAAAATTTAAGAGTATTAAACAGAGATGTCAGTCTTCTGGGCAGATGATTCCTAGCCAGTGCACAGATACAAGCATCCAGAACAAAGATATGGCTATTACTGCTGGATAATATCCTTTTTGCTCAGTTTAGAAGATCCAGAGCCATATAATGTAACAGCTACTACATACAGCTATTTGTGGAATGAAAATTAGTTCCTTGCTATCAAAACGAAACACGAGGATGAAATATTTCCAAGGATTAACCTCCTAATCAACAAGAGTATTTTCCCATGAAAACAAACTTTTCCTATTCTTGCTATAATTTTTATTTTTCATTTGTAAAAATTTCTACGTTTCTGATTTGATCTTTTTCTTCTCTATTTCACAGCAGAAATACCTTCATTTCTTATAGGAGTGTTATAGGTCTACATTTTTAGCTTCCATACAGTTTGTGGGGGGTTTTTTGGTTGTTTATTGTTTTGTTTTGGTTTGGGTTTTTTTTGTTTTGTTTTGGGTTTTTGTTTGCTTGTTTGGATTTTTGTGTGTTTTTTGTTTATTTGTTTGTTTGTTTGTTTTTAATCCTGTGTTTAAAGTGACAGCTATTTTTCTCATTTCTCCAGCATAGCATGTAATGCACTTTCAACATGCAGAGAAAAGTCAGCCTCATAAACAGAATCAAAGAGTATTTGCGTACAAAATGCCTTATACTGCTACTTTCTACACAGGCTCTGCATTACATATTTATTATCCATTGGGAAAGAGACTAACTTGATGGAAAATTGAGTTTCAATCTAAGAAAACTTTTCAGGCAAGTCACTTGCTTTCCAGGGATTCAGATTCCCACTCCTAGATTTACAGAAGGATTATGGTACCAAGTGGAATTTACAAAAGTATAGGAAATAAACAAATAGGATCTGTTGATATGGATCATGAGTTTTTGAGAACTGGCATGATGCTCAGGCTGCTAAGTATCTATCTCTCTAGCAGTTTCTAACAGAAACTGCACCCACCCCCCCAACTGCTGTAGTCAGTGATAACCAGGTCCAGGGGGAGGAGGAGGAGGAGGAGGAGGGAGGAACGGACTCAAAGCTATGCCCCCCCTGTGGCCATGACTCATGGAGGAGACCCACACTGGAACAGGTTTTTACCCCAGTAGAAGTGTTGCCTGTGGGGGGTGGACTCACGTTGGAGAAGTCTATCAAAGACTGTCTCCTGTGGGAGGGACCCCATGGGAGCAGGGAAAGGACTCAGAGCTGTGTCCCCCCTGCTGCCTGTGGGGCAGTCCGTGGTGGAGCACCTGTGCCCCTGCAGTCCATGGAGGACCACTGGGGAGCAGAGAGACCCGACTGCACCCCATGGAGTGACCAATGGGACAAGAAATTGAGCAGGACTGCTGTCTAAGGGGTAGATTTCATATTAACAATGGCAAAAACAACAAGTGACTGCAAAGCCCCCATCCCCCTTGCACTGTCAGAAAGAGGGAGGAGTGAGAGCAGAGAAGTGTTTTTAAGACTTTTTTATTTCTTACTCATTAGCTCTTATCATGTTAGGAATAAATTTAAGTATTTTAGCCACTCTGAGTTTGTTTTGCCATTATCTCTCTTAGCTATTCCCGCCCCGCCTTTTCTCCTTTTCCTTTCTCATTAGGAAAGGGAGGTCCCACGTTGGGTGGACACCAGGTCAAAATTGCCACAACCCCACTTTTAGGAACTGGCTTAAGGCTCCTGAATCACTAATGATATCCTGTAGTGAAGTATTGTGCAGCAGCAAGCAGTACAGCATGATTTGTTAGAAGTGCACTCTTCCCTCTCACCAGCACACTGCACTGAACTTCTGAAACAGCCTTTTAGCCTAGGCACCTCAGAGTCCTAATAAGTCCTTTCTCTTGGGGATCATACACCTCTGTGTGACACTGAATAGTGCCTTGTAGACAAAGTCCAAAAGAGATTAGGAAATTCTAACATATTCAGCTAGTCCCTTAGTGGATAGTGCTTGTGGTATTTCTTATCTTCTGGTTTCAGCCTTGATTCAAACCAAAATATTGCAATAAATAAGGTGCTTGTACCTCAAGAACCAAGAAGAAGAAAACTAGTCAAGAACTAATATTAAGGACATCTTACTCTAAGTGTTGCAGCCAGAATTAACTATTTTATTTCTTCCACAGAAAGCTCAAAACAATTAGTCATGGATTTTTTACTTTAGATATTTCTACCAGCAATTGTATACATTTCTACTGAAAACTTCAGAATTAAAAAAAAAAAAATCTGAATAATCTTTAATTTTCTGGGTAAATAACCTGTTATTGCCAATAAAAATCCATCCTTAGATTTGGAAGAAATAAAAAGTTTGGGGAAAACTAGGGGAAAGTCTTCTGATTCTAATTCCTCTAGCTTAAGAGATTTGATTTATGAAAACAACAGAGTAATACCAATTAAGAGATTTATTGTTAATTTATGATGGTACAGATTCTACAAAGAGATAAGATGACATAGATTTATAGCCACAAAATGCATATATGCTTCTAGCCAGAGAAAACGAATGTGCAGATGCTTTAACAGGAATTAATTTTCTTAATTAATAAAATTAACTTTGTCCACTATTTTTCTGTTTCCAAAAAGGAGTGAGAATATAATTTATTTGGGAAAAAAAAAAAAAAAGAAAAAATAGGAATGTTAATTAAAGACTTAAAATTCTGTAGTCATTTCCCAGTTACATTGTCTGGAAAAAAAATCCAATATACTCCACATTTTTTGCCAGCAACAATATGCCTTATCAATTTGTATATTATTAAAAGAGGAGAAATTGTGCTGTTTGTTTGTTTTACATAATAAAAATATTATTTTCAATAAGATTTTCTTAGTTTGTAATTTGCTTTACAGATATTTTGTATATACACAACTAGAGTGTTTTATTTTTATGCATCAAGCATTATATCTGGTTGTGTAACCACCAGCTTTGGTACCATTTCTGCAGACCAAATGTTTATCATGTCTAATCTTTGTTAGTTGCCAAGTAACCATATGATGTGTGCTAATATATCATCTGCCATACTGGGTTTGTATAGAGAGCTTTATTTAAAGCTTTGCACATCAAATGGACAATATGTGTCAGATATTATTGTTCTCAGGCATGTTCTCCTCTCTCCACTTATAGAGACTGTGTAACGTTTTAATATCCTATGATAGACCTTGATTTCCTACCTTGTACAAAACAGTAAAGCCACAGAAACTAAAATTGCACAGCTTAGACTTCAGACAGGATTTGTATAAAGATAATGCAAACCTGAAGTGCTCTGTGCCAGGATGTCTGCTGTTATAATGGGAGTGTCTGTACACACAGTATAGAACCAGGCAGCGCATCTGGATGATAAACTTTTAGATTTGTACAGTGCAATTAGCATGGCATGTCCCCCACCTCATTTGCTGCACAGACACTTAACTACTCAGGACACCTAGGAAATTCTCCAGACTTTCTAAACCTGATTGTAAATATTTGTTATAAATTAAATAGCAAGTGGACACCTGCCAGAGATATTTTGGTTCAAACTCCTGCTTAGAACAGGGTCAGTCAGGGCAGGTTGCTGAGGGTCATGTCTGATTGGGTTTTGAGTATTTCCAATGATAGAGACACTACAACACCTCTAGGCAACCTGTTCCTGTGTGTGACCCTGCCTATAGAGAATAATATTTCTCTTGTGTTTAAGAGGAATTTCCTGTGTTTTGTGCCATTGACTCTTACCTTGTCTCTAAGCACCACTGAGAAGTGTCTGGCTCTGTTGTCTGGACTTCCTCCAACCCCATGTGGTTTTTTTACACATGGATGATATCCCTTTGAGTACTCTCTTCTCCAGGCTGAGCAGTCTCAGCTCTCTCAGTTTTTCCTTGTCTGAAATGATCCAATCCCTTGGTCACTACTGTGGCCCTTCACTGTCCTTAACCTGATATATCTATATCTCTCTTGTACTGGAGAGCCCAGCACTGGACCAACACTCCATAAGTGTCTCATCACACCTGAGTAAAGGGGAAAAATGACTTTCAGCCTGCTGACCAGGCTCTCCTAGATACGTCCAGTGCTGTGGGTCTTTACTGTTGCAAGAGCACATTGCTGGCTTGTGGCTAACTAGATTTCTGTGAATACAGAGTCCTTCCCTGCAAATCTGATTTTCAGTTGTTTGGCTTCTGGACTGTATTGAAGTTTGGAATTATTCCTCCCCAGGGACAAGACTTGGCGTTTCACCTTGTTGAACTTAATGAGGCTCCTGTCAGGCCATTTCTCCAGCCTGTTAAGGTCCCCCTGAGTGGCAGCACACCTGTCTGGTTTGGTCATGAATAACTCTTCCCAGTCTTGTGTTCTGTTATCCAGGTCACTAAAGAAGATAAAAAGTGCTGAAGGAACACTTACCCTTGGGACACACTGCTGGTAGAGTCCTCCAATTAGACTTTGTGCTGCTGGTTGCAACCCCCTTAGTCCAGCAGTTCACTCAGTTTTCAACCCATCTGTCTATCCACCTACTTAGGCCACATTTCACCAGTTTGTCAGTGAGACAAAAGCCTTGCTAGAGTCAAGATAAACAACATCAGCTGCTCTCTGCAGGCCCACTGAGCCAGTCATCACATCATTGAAGGGTCTCATTGGTTATGCACAATTTTCCCTTTGTAAACCAGGCTTTCTTCTCCCAATCATCATCTTGTTTTAATGTGCTTGGAAACAGTTTTGAGGACTATTTGTTCCATCATCTTCCTAGAGATCAAGGTAAGGCTGGCCATTCTATATTCCCAAAGTCCTTCTTCTAGCCTTTCTTGAAGATGAGAAGTGATATTTGCTTTCTTGTGGTCTAAAGTCTCTCAACTTTAAATCAAAAACATGCCTCAAAGGAGCATATAAAAAAAAAACCCAAAACAAAACCGAAAACAACTCAAGAGGACAAAAAAACCCCAGTGCACTCATTGAGAAATATATATATAAAAAAAAAGCCTTCTCACTGTTCATGAAAATAGAAATTGTGGAATTTTTTGAATTTTTGGGTCACAAGAAATGATAGTATGTACAAATTCCTAGCAGAACAAAGACAGATTCAGAAGACTAAATCACTGAAATTGCTTGGAGAACAAATGAAACTTTACAGGTCTAAGACAGAAGTAGAACAGAGAGAATGCGAATAGGTCATCTTTTAAATGAGATTATTTTTAAACAGAGCAACAGAATAAAAAGTTTACTTCAAATCTTGACAGTGCAAACTCTATGAAATATGTAAAACCTTTAATTGCAAGGTTTTTAAATGTCAGCGCATTGGAAGAGTTGAAGTGGTCAGAGTGCATAGAGTGCTATTTCCTTTACAAGGCTTCCTCAGAGGCTGAAAAATCTTACTCTGAAATGTCAGCATTAGGAGCAAAAAGATTTAATTTTGAAAGAAAAAAAACATAGAGTATCTAGAATTTTTGTTCAAAGTTCATGAGCTACTGTATTTTCAGGAACCTATCCGCTCTTACTCTCAAAAAAAGAGAGAATAATGAAAACAAGGCAGGAATAGTTCCCCAACATTACTATTAATTTCCTAAATCAGTTTTCTACTGATGTTACTTTCAATGTTACTTTCAAATTCTTTAAATTGTAGCTGGAAAAGCTTCCTGGAGGAAAAGGACCTGGGAATGCTGCTCAACAGACAGCCAAACGTGCACCAGCAGTGTGCCGAAGTGGCCAAGAAGACCAATGGCATTCTGGCTTGTATCAGGAATAGGGTGTCCAGCAGGACCAGGGCAATGATTGTCACCCTTCACCCAGCACTTGTGAGGCCACACCTCAAATCCTGTGTTCAGTTTTGGGTTCCTCTCTGCAAGGAGAACATTGAGATGTGAGACCATGTCCAGAGAACAGGCACTGGAATGGACTGGCCAGGGAAGTGGTGGAGTCACCATCCTTGGAGGTACTTCAAGAGCTGTAGGTGTGGCACTCATGGACACGGTTTATAGTGACAGACTGAACAGTGCTGGGTTAATGGTTGGACTAGATGGTCTTAAAGTTCTTTTCCAACCTGAACGACTCTATAAGACAATCCTTTTACTTGGGTTTGAAATCTAAGCCTTAGACAGACTATACAAATAATAGGGAAAAATTTGAAACTATTCCTAAATATATGGGGAAAATTTTAATGGTTGTTAAAAGATCGAGGAAAAGAAATAATAGAGAAAACTTAAATTCAATGTCAAGTATGGAGGTGAGGCTGAACAAGAAAATGTAGGTAACACTGAACTACTGGATTGTCTAAATGAGATTTTTCTGGGGGTCATCTGGTAATAATAACAGAGTAATTGTTATGAAAATGTATATTTGGTCTAGTCATGGAAAATATAACCTCATGATATCTCCATCCCCATATTTTCTGTATTTTAGCCCAGAGATAAAAGGAAAGAGAAAAGATTAAGTTAGCAACGTGACATGGGAATCTATGATTATATGCAGAGAAATTTCAATATTGTGTTGCAGAATGCTAATGTGTGAGCCTGACTATTTTTACTTGTTTGCCTAAATCTCATTATTTATATTTATATATTTTGTTAACAAGTGCTTCTATTTTCAAAAAATGCACTGATAATTTATCACCTGCTTTTTTATAGCAACAGTAGCAGCAAACACTTTTCTTTTAATTTTTTTCCTAGATGTTGTTGCCTCTTAGACAAGAGCAGAGTCATGCAGACAGATCAGGCTTTAACATGAGAGGCCATGCAGACAGACTAGGCTTTATAATGACATTCTTTTCACAGATCTAACTAGAAAATCTTGTTTTCATTATCTTACTTGAGAATTTAGTTTTGTGCAGAAACAGCGTTGTAGTGCAGAGAAACTATGCAAAAGAGAAAAAAAATTAGATGTTTAGAGTGTTTAATATTTTTATTTTATTTGGGGTCTCTTTTATGTTTGTTTGGCGGTTTTGTGGGATAGGGAGTATTCTACACAATATATTACATAGTTATAGGAAAATTTTCTTATGTAAAAAATATTAAGAATTGCAATCATTTGGGGGAAAACATCAGAGGAAATAATTAGGCACGAGGAATAAAGACCATTTTCATTTGCATGCCCAAGGCAACAGGGGCAAGGGATTGTTTCTTTTTAGTATGAATTAAGGAGAAGTCCATGAGAAAGACATAAACCGAAAAAAAAGAGAGACTTTTTGTCTCTCAGTGCAAGATTTATAGGAACATTTCAGAAGATAAAAGCTGATCTTCAGTCAGTCACAATGATAACTAAGTCACATTAGATAGCTCATTTGCTGTCATATGCCTATGGCTTCACACACATATCTTCAGTATCCTCATATGTATCTGCCCTCAGTTTGAACTGCTTGATTCAGCCTTCACACAGTGAGGCAGAATATTCTTACAGGGCTGCTGTGCAATTCATGGCATACATGATTTTAAATGATGCCCTTGTGAATGTAAACTAATCTGACTGTACCTAAGAACTGAGATTTAAGGTTGTTGGAAGTCTCAAACATGTATAAAGAATTCCCCTCTTATGAAAGACCTTGCCATATATTTATTTTTTAAAAGGCACTAATTTCTCTAGGGATGTATATATGAATACACAGGGTTATATCTGTGTAAGGAGGAACAAAGAAAAAACCCAACATCCTTGCACAGCATCAATTATTTTTTGCTCTGATCACATTTGCTCTGAGCAACCTCAGAGTTCTCAGTATGAATATTCATCTGGACAGTGACTGTGTAGATTAATGTTTCAAGACTGCAGCTTCAGGCTGCACATAATTAATTTCATCGCAATCTACAGTAGACTACTGCTACAGCATTATTGCTTTTACAGGCATTACTATTAGAAAAAGAAACCAAACATAAAAGTATACATTGGTGTTTTTCAAGACGCTCTAATTATTGACTGAAATGCTACAGTTTTTCCTCCTATTCTTACAATTACTTATGATTCCTAAATATAGGCATCAATATCAGCCTTTCATAACTGATGGCTTTCCAATGCTTTTTCCAGTGCTTTATTTCAAGAACTCTCTCATGAAGTATACACTTTAGCATAGATATATAAACCCCAAATCTATTGTTTTACTCTAATTTCAAACCTCCACTGCTGTTGGTATAACATTATCAAGCTTAACAATATTTGAATAAATGTTGAGATGTGATGTTCAGAGGGGTGAACCCATCACATGCGCTTCACAGCCAGGCACAGGCCAACTCTGAGAGCATGTGGAGCAGGCAGCAGTGCCAGGCACTGTCACAGAGTCACAGAAGGGTTTAGCTTGAAAGGGACAATCTTAGTTTCAACATCCTTGTCATGGGCAGGATGACTTTCCACTAGAACAGGTTGCTCAGGGTCCCTTCCAGCCAGGCCTTGAACGCTGTCAGGGATTGGGTATCCACAGCTCCTCTGGGCACCCTGTTCAGCTTTATAGTCAGTCAGACCTCAGAATCCCTCCTCAAACAGAAGTGTCTTGTTTCCTCAATCATTTGCATGTGACAAAACTTGCACCATGAGGAGAGGAGAAAAAGCAACACAAGCTCAAAAAATTAGCAAGAAAACAGACTGGAATGAGTATTTCTCTTAGGTTTCTACAGACAAGCCAAAAGATGGGGCATCTTTTTGAACTGTGAAGTGAATTTAAAGAAACTGTGCAGATTTCAGAAAAAGAACTCCATTCTTTCTGATTTCCCTTAATTTCAAAGTGTAAGAATATTTTCCCTTCATGTAGTAATGAATTCTTCCCCCTATTTAGTCCTGTGCTATAGTTGCAGTATCTTCCAGGGACATGTCAGTATTTTTTTTTTCTAAAAATTATTTAAATTCATAAACACAGGTGGTTTAATCTCATTGTGTTATCTCAAATCTCAGAAAAATCAGGGGGATTTTCATCTTCAAAAGGTAATTTTTCCTTCAATAAAATAATTGACCAGGAAGTATTCTAAACTACATAAAACTCAGATTGGCCAAATAAGGCAGGTACTCCTACTGAATTTTTGTCCTTGAATGAAACATCTAGAAAATAAACTGGCTTTCTGAGTTGCAGACAATTCTACACAGCTCTGTCTTCTTCAATTTAATTAAAAATTTTCACAATTATTTTGAAGAGAAAATCTTACAAAAATCTTACAAAGCATTTTGTAAAGCAGACATAAGTATAGATCTTTGGAATTAGCATTTTTCTATTTGTCTAAGTTTACAGAACTTAGAAAATTTATAACTAAAACAGAGAGACAAGTCTCCTTTAATTTCAAAACAAATTTTAATTAAGGTGTGATAAATGGAAGGATAACAGTTCCTAGCTATGAGATATATATGTATAAATGTATATTCAAGAGAAAAACAAAACAACCAAGACTGAACCAATAAAACTCCTGAACCAAAACCCCCACACACACACAGAGTCTGTCCCCGTCGGGCACAGCCGGTATTTACGGGTAGCAAGCGCTGAGATGAGTGACCGATGCTGGGGTGCCCCGAGGGGTTGGTGGATGGGAAGAAAGGCTTTGGCGTGTCCCTCCGAAAAGCTGTCCAAAAATCCCTCGGTGAGGTCGGTGGGGAGAAAGCCGCTCAGACAGGCCACAGGGCTGGAGTCCTCCTTACCTCGGCTTGTCGTCTGCTGGCCTTTAGGCTGGAGCTTCCGATGTAAAAAAAGTTCTCTCACGTCTGGGCTGGCCGCTGCTGGGCTCCCTCAGAAAAGCCCGATGTAAGGCCCCACCCCGGCTAGCGATGCCATCCTCTCTCTCTCCGGCAAAGTCAAAAAACAATCCAAAAAAAACTCGGTAAATCCAGGGATGGAGAAAAAGAAACAGCAGGAAAGGCAAAGAAAGAAACCAAACTCAAGACAGGTTTCTCTCCCCGCCGTCTCTCCACTGCCAACTGCCAAAAACCAGCGTGTCCGCTTCTCCCCCACCCTAAATCACCCGTCCTCTTGTTTCTTTTGTTAGAGGCAAATGGACTAAGGTAGAACAATTTGCTCCTCATTCTGGCAGTGGGGAAAGAAAAATTCCATTAGATTCTGAAACTGTAACACTATTATAAAGCTTGTGCATTTTGAGGCAGTTGCACTTTGATGTCCAGATTAGTGCTATTTTGATGTACAGTTTGACTTAAGAGTTCTTCATTACGTGTTAAACTCTAACTGGTGGCTGATCTCTTCAAATAAGCTGATTTGCATAGGAAAAAATGTGTGCATGTAGCCTGTGACCATGGACATCTAAAGCCTAAGCAGCAGCATAGGAGGAGGAGTATGGAAGTAGGTGGCTGATGTAAAAATATTACTTTCTGGCTAATTTCCAGTTGGGTGACTTATTGTGGTGGCTCTCAGTTTCATTGCCACAAGACTAATTATTTAATATATTTTAAATGTACATCCAGTCTGATAGACATGGAATGTGAATTTAGGCACGTTTTCCCTGAGCATGATCAATATGTCTGCAGCTCAATGGTATCTCTGAAGTTAACTATTAATTTTTAATAAAGCTTCAGAATTGGTAACTTCACCTTTTTTTTTTCTTTAAACTTTAGTTTGTTTCTAATGAAAAACAAGTATAACACATATTTATTTTCAAATCATTCATCAATGTCGGTTCAGAAGTCAAAAATAAGATGACCTGTGAACTTGATTTGTGGTCAAATGGCTTTTTTTAAAAATGACACCTGTCAACTCCCCCCACCTTTTTTGTTTGTTTGTTTGTTTTGTTTTTCAATTAACTTTGTCTGGGATAAAGTTCTTGAAGCTTAAAGTGGGAAAAATCTCAACAAAACAAAACAAAAAAACAAGGCAGTGAGAGTAAAAGAGAGAAAGAGAAAGAAAAAAACAAAGTTAGAGAATGAGGAAGGGAGAGGGAAAAGTGAATCCATGCATCAGTAGATAATAATATCCAGGAGCTAAGATTCTTGCCAAGAGACTTGAGAATTCCCTCATGCAAGAATAGGAATCTGAGCACTCTGTTCCTCCTGTATGACAACCAGATTGATAAGTACTACCTGTTGGGAAGAGGATCTTCTCTTTATATTTTTAAACATATTCAAAAGAATACTTGTTCTTTGCATGCAATATGGATCAGGAAGTGCTTTGAAATTGTGGATATTTTTGTAGGACATGAAAATTATTGCCTTCCTGCATCTATTTATTAAAGAGAAACAAGAATTAAAGGTATTTAAGTTGCTTAAGAGACCAGATGGAGTTGTGAGTTTTGTAAATTTTGGTTGACTCTTGGTATTTAGTAAAAGCTTAGGAAGACTGGATTAAATTACTGTTTTGCTATTTAATTTAGTAGATAACTGTGCCTCAATATACCCTTCTAAAAATAGTATTGATTTTGAATAGCCTTCTGCAAAGAAGGTTTACCCAGTTTAAGAAGACATTCCCCATGGTTTGAAGGATATGAAAAAACTTATAGGAGACACATAGGTCTAGTCCATAGTTTCTGAACTATGAATGAGGATTTCAGTAACTCTGTGTTGCCCATCAATGTCACTGTCTGTGGAGAGTGTAAACTTGAAAGGCAGAGAGGCAGCTAGAGAAATTCCCACCTCTGCATCAGTCAACAGGGATCAATATGCCAGAAAATACCGATATTTCAGGATAAGAAATAGGTTAAATAACAGACATTAAAGGTACTGATTGACTGAGGACAGCTTTCAAATCACCTTGGAAAATCTGATCTTTTAAGCCTATCAAGTTATTAAAATTATTGTCCTTGCCTTTATTACTCACATTTTCAGTATTTTGCTGCAGTCTTAAACTCTGGAACGTAGAATACTGTCAGTTTTCCAGATGGGGAAGGAGTTGGCCCTGGGAAATGTGATTGTTTGCAGTACAGACATACAACAATGTGGAGCTGGTATACAACAAAAGGAATGAATCACTGAAATACAGATATTTCGCACTATTTAGAGGTCTTAGAGTTGAGCTGTCTTACTGAGTATTAACTCTTACTGGCCAGAAATATTGGTAATTATCCCTTTAATCCATGACAGTTAACTTCTGGTATACATTTGTTATACTATTGTTTAGAGGTTTCATGTGTTCCTGGATTATGAGACAGAGTGCATTCTCAGCAAATGGCTGACAAAGAAGAGAGCAGGGATGCTCTTTCAGGAGGCCTTGACAAGTTGGAGAAAGTCTTGGAGTCCAACAAAGGCACATGGAATGTCTTGATCTAGAAGTGGAATTATCCTGTGCAACAGTGCAGAACCAGGCGCTGACTGAGTAGGAAAAACTTTGCAGGAATGGTCCTGTTAGCCCAGGTGGACAATAAGTTGATCATGAGTTGGCAAAAGCCGACTGCACAGCTCTTGGAAGGAATTTAGCTATGTCCAAGAGGGGGATCCTTCACAGCTCTCTGTGAGGCATGCCAGGGATACCCTGACAAGTTTTAGTCTCTCTGCTCTACAGAAAGACATGGATATATTGGATTGAGTCCAGTGCAGGGCCAGAAGGTGAGTGGGGGCTGGAACACCTGAAGTGGTGAAATCTGCATCCACAGAGATGTTCAAAACATGACTGGATGAGGTCCTGACAACTTGCTCTATTGGAAATGCTTCCAACAGGAGGTTTGATCGCAGAGGATGCTTGCAGCCTACATTCTCCTGTGACTCTGATACAGCAGTTATGTGTCTAATTTATTAAGTAACTTTTTAATTAATTTATTTATTTTTATTGAATATCAAAATTTGTGGGAAAATTCAACTGGGCAAAAACTTTATGATAACTTCATACTTCTGTTAAAGGATGATTTACCCACATATATTAACATCCTGGACCTATTAATTTAAAAGCACAATGTCTCTTAGGGACCTGATGTACAGGACCACAAAAGTAATACTGATCTTTGCTTAAACTGATGAAAAATACTGTCTTCTAACCTACTTATGTTTTGCATTCAGATTGACTCCACCAGTTACTATATCAGATTGACTCCACCAGTTACTATATCTTCACTTACAATAAGGGAACTTTGCTCAGAGTTTCAAAACAGATTTAGAACAACAGTGACTCAGGAGACATTATCTGATGAATAGTAATTGAGTTGAGAATGACAGAACTGCAAAACTAAATTTAAATTCATAGTGGATGTTTAAAAAATGACAATTTGCTGATGAATTATGAGTCTTTATAGAGAAGTTAAGAAATGGGAATGACTAATTTTACAGTTTAGGAAAAAAAATACCTTTTGTATCCTTTCCCTTCCACCCACTTTGGCTTCCAAGGGAAAAACCCAAAGAAAACACAAAAATAGATAAAAAAGAATAAACAATGGTATAAATAAAAGTAACAACTCAGAGATGATGCTGAAAAGTCTTTCACAGTTCTGACTTTCTCCCAAGTCTGTAGAGCAGAATAATTTCACATAGAGAGTAGAAGCTGTTGTTGGAAGAATGAACTGAAAGAAGGTCTGTGGACTAAATACAGTTCTTTCCCATTTCTGAACTTTGATTCAGTGGTAGATCTGATGTACCAACATCCCAGACACCGAGTGCGTTTACGCTCTGGTCATAGAAAGGATCACATCTGTAAAGCAGAAACATGAGTTGGCAATGGTTCCACTGTGTAATTGTTGCAAAGTTGAAATCAATGCTGAATATTTTAAAGAACAGTGATAATTCATTAAATGAGCAGAGGAAACATAGTGAAGAGAATGCAACTGCTGTTCTACTGACAGGAGATGAATGTGTTTAGTATATTAAGCCCATACACATATGGATACGTGTGTGTGTGTCAGTAAGAAAAGGAGCATTGATTTTGACAAGTTGAAGGGAACAAATATTATAGAGCTATATCAAAATGTCAAATGCATTTTAAATCTGTGACAGCCCATAATCTGTGTTAAAAACTGAAGTAGGAATTAATGTTGAAAAGCAAAATATCAAAGTGTTGCAGGTGACTACAAAAGTTGGACCTTCCCCATGAATATTTACTATCAGTATAAGAGAAAAAAAATAAATTATCTTTTTTTTTTTTATGTGACATGCACTCATCTGTCAGTGATAGTAAAGAGTACCCTTGCTAGCAGCAACAAAAGTAATAATAATCAATGTCACTTCTTTGAATGAAGGATATAGTTGATAAATGTGGTTGAATAGTTGCACTATCTGGATGCATGGTTTGAACACATTTCAACAACCTTCAGAAGGTTTTGGACCACTACAAAACCCTTTCTATTCCATAAGTCTACTGTATTTCAGGACAGACCAAAAGGGAGGAGGGAAGCCATCTTACTAGACAGAAATCTTAGCATTATTTCATTGTCTCCATCCCTTGGATTTTGAAAACTGAGTCTTTTTCTAGTACTCCGCTTTACAAAGTTTCAGTGTTGGTAATATATTTTTAAACAAAATTTTCATCAAATATTCAAAATTGTTTTACAGTAACTTGGTTTATGTTATTTCTCTGTAAATCTCTCTGTTATTTCTCTGTATTTTATAGAGAGGTAATTAAATATCACAACAAACTGTGAAATGCTGGATAACATTTATGCAAACATAAAATTGCAATGTCAGTGCATGTTGGTTTTGTTTTACTTGTTGGTTTGTTTTTTGGGTTTTGGGTGGGTTTTTTTGTGAAGTTTTGAAGAGATTACCTTAGCATGAAAAAGATTTTAAATTTTGGTGCTATATTTACTGTCTATTCAAAAGCATTTGCAGTTACTGAAGGCATGAACATTATTAAAACAAAATAAAACCCAAACCTTTCCTGAACTAATAGGTATAAAACCAAATCTTATTCTACCCAATAATAATCAGAACACTATATATGTGAATTTCTTTCTTTTCTAGCACCACTAACAGATAAACCACCAAAGCTTTTACATCCCTTGGAGAGTAAGCTAACAATTCAGGAGACCCAGTTAGGTAAGTAGCAAGTACATTCTCTGTTCATATGAAGGTATTTGATGTGTTAACGTACGACGATCATCTGATGGCATATTGGCATTAATAATTTAATTGAAAAGACATTAAACATACTTTGTCCCATGCATAGATGTATCATATAGCATCTAGAAGATTGTTGTTCCAGTCTTAGTAATTAATATTGAATGCTAATTTTTTTTGATCCTGGTTTTTATTTTGCTGAAAGTCAATAGTTATAAGTGAATCTGAACTTCTCTTTCTAAACTTCCTCTTTTCTGTATTTATATATACTCTGGGATTCAGTGGAATTTTGAGATTTAAGTTCTGCTTGCAGGACTTCTTTTCTTTGGTGGCTGCTTACAGAATTGCAAAGTTATTCTGTAATTTGAAAGGTGGTGCTGGCCAAATCATCCAGCAAACAGTTATTTTACCATAATAACATCTGATTATTCTGCATGTAAGAATATTTATGTATAGATGAATGAAGAAAAATGGATGCATGAAGAAACCATTTTGTGTCGCTTTTTCTTGTGGGTGGTAGGTATGTTTGGTCACTTTGGTGTCCTACTGCTGTAGAGGTAATTAAGGCTCCCAAACCTCAGTGCATGGATTTCTACAGTTTTCAGGATATAAAAATCTATGTCCTTTTTGGATTGACAGAGAGGCCAGCTTGTAAGGAACAAACAGTTCTCAGTAGGCTACCCTGGAATTATGCTTTGGTGTCAGAACAGTAACCTCCTTATAGATGTTCTAGCATGTTATCTGGAGAAGAAAATGGAAACAAATCTGATGGTTGTCTAAATCTCATAGAAAAAAAATAAGCAAACAAAACTCAGTGCATTCCCAACACACCATCAGTAAGAGCAGAAGGCTTGAAAATTAATTCTGACAGTCATTGGCAGAGCATTTTATGGTGATTGCCAGCTTATGGCAAACAGTGGCCAGAGAATAACTCATCTTGTCTTTGAAATTAATAAACTATTTTTTTGAATGGTTCATGCTATTCAGATAATTTCTGACGTGCTGGTATACAGGGTTTTTTTGGAAACAATTATATAGAAGAGGAGAGATGTAACATGTTTCCTTCTGGAAACTTCTGTTGTTCTGAAGGTGTTGTTGTTGATATACTGACTCAGAAATCTTTTCCTGTATGAAGGTCCTATATGATTTTATGTTGTCTCTTGAACACAAGAATAGGGAACAGAAAACAAAGCAGTCTACACATTTGTTTCTTAACTAATGTTTCTAACTGAGATATTTTTGTTGGAAAAAAACCCCAAAAGACAGAATTTTTCTGGGCTTTGGTGTTGTCTTTCTAAATATACTATATGGTGAGTTTATTTCAAGAAGAGTATAATTACCTGTGGTGAATTAGAGGCTTTGTGTCTATGATTTTTGGAATAAATCTCAGTTTTGATTTCTCATAGTTCTAAGAAACAGATTAAATAATTTTAAAGTGGATTTGAAAAAGACACTTTTCAGAAAACTAAATGGCTGTTGATGAATATGAAAGAGTTAACTTGAAAATGTCACTTTCAGACACAGATGGGAAAGTCTGACCATAAATGAATGTGAAGCTACAGTACTTAGCTTTATGTCAAGAAGTTACAAGAATATATTATATATTAATTTGTTGTTTAAGAGCCTGTGAAAAAGCCTGTGAGAACTGAAGAAAGTTAAAAAAAAAAAA
>VXAU01002756.1:86673-97679 GCA_013399695.1 Formicarius rufipectus
CTTAGAGAAGAAAAAAAATAAAAAAAAAAAAAAAAAAAAAAAAAAAAAAAAAAAAAAAAAGATAGAATGCCTTGATCCTGCTGGATAACCTCAAAAAATTCTATGTTTCCTTTTCCAGGAAGTGTTCACTTCCAGGTGCCAGTTCATACCTTGTCAAAAATGCAGAATATTTTATTATCAGAATATGCTGAGATTCACTTAGGAAACTTAGAGAGTTGCTTACCTGACCACATGTTGCAGACTGGTCTAGACACCGCCAGAAACATCTTAGCCCTCCAGAATCTATGTGGGATGGTGTTTGCCCCTTATTTGGAAAATAAATATGTTAGTGGAAGCTGGAGAACTGGAATGGATGGCAATCCCATTTCAAAGGAAAAGAGACAGCAAGAAACTGGGTGCTTGAAAATGTCTGGGATTCCTTTAGCATGTCACCAGTCAGTGTGATGGAGAGCTGGAGTAATCCCCACTCTTCACTCATATTTCTGTCCTTTTCACTTTGCTGATCCACAAATGAGGCAGGTTGCATTTGTCAGGGCACATTCTGGGAGGTGCACATAGGTGATGGTTCACCTCCAAACATTCCCCTGCTGGCAGGCCCCCCTGGACTGCTGCTGGGCACAATTTGAGGAAGACCTCAGTAAACCCAGTGTGCTTTCTGATGAAAGAGGTCAATTCTTAAACAGGACACCTGTGTCGGGTTTGCTAAGCTCCCTGCCAAACACAGCTATGTGCCGGCTAGCTCTCCCCACCCCACTCCCGACAAAAGGAAAACTAGTAAAAGGCAAAATTAGTAAAGGAATATATATATATATTTATGGATATCTTATACATATATAGCTAAATACTATGTTCATATAATACAATCCCAAACACCCCCCAAAAGGGAAAAGGGGAAAAGGGGAAGGGGAAAAGGGACTAAAAAGGGTAAAAACAAAACAATCCCACTCAATCAAATCCCAGGAATTAATTAAATAGAACAATAACACAGGAAAGATCTCACCAACTTCCCTTAGGAGAAGTGAGTGCCTTCCCTCCTCTGTCGGCAGAGACAACAGCTCTCAGCCAGGCCTGAGCTCAGAGAGATAAGCCGAGGCCTAAACACCGAGAACTGCTGGCTCCGTGTCCACCCGACAAGCGAGAGAGAAGGAGAGCAAAAGAGGGACAGACAGGAAACTCCCTCCTGTGTTTATACACCTGATTACATAAGGGAATGATATGGAATACTTCCTTGGTTTTGTATCCCTGTTTCTAGGGAAGGGCTACAGAAAACTACCACAACACCTCCATTCAGTGTCTGAATCAAGGTGGGAAGACTCCAGACAAATCTTGTTCACTTGGCTCCAGCACTGCTGAGCAACAGAGATATCTCACATTTATCATTGAGATACTTTGGTTTCCTCTATACACCAACACTTGAAAAGACTATCATGGGACCACAGACATGTTATATTATCATGTTGCATGGCTTACATAAAACAGCATCAAACCAAAAGGTGACTCCAGTCAAGGAAGGAATTTCTCTAAGGGGTGACTGATAGAGTGTTATGGCATAAGCTTTTTGCAGTTTGTCTTGCTGAGACAAAAGGAAAGAAACCAAAGCTGGAGAACCTGCACACCTCAATCCTATGAACCTAAGGCTCCCATCACCCTCGAGTTATCCACAGTTGGTGGTGGAAAGGGTGTTATGCTGTTCAACTGATACCTGGGGGAGTGCTAAGCATGGCTGCACTGAAATGAACAACTTTAAAGTCACAGGTATCTTGAGATCTCATCAGAAATATCTTTTTATTACACTGAATAGTAACCAGATAGAAGCACAGGATAAAAATTGAAGGAGAAGTTAATTTCTGAAGGGGTTTTCATAAAAAACACCATGGAAGAGCCAATGAATGAAGTAGAGAAACCTAGATGAGGAAAGGAAGGTTAGTTTCCAACTTATCCTGTTCTGCACTTAATGTTTTTTCTTTGTTACTTCACTTCCAATTTTGTAATCACTTACTTAATCCTGTTGCAAGGGTAAAAATATTATTTTCTTTTTAAGCTTTTTTTGCTGTTAAAACTGTTTTAGGCACTACTGGTGACACCAGTAACTGCTTCTCTGGAAGCAATGACTCCAGATAAAATATTATGTTAAATACAGTCTTCAAAAGATTGCATCCTGCAAAACCTGGAGCTGTAAGAAGATGAAGGGTGTTTCCCAGTCAGCTCTGAGCCACCCTGTGGTCTGCTAACAGAAGGGGAGAAGAGCTGGCCATCAGTGGGAGGCCAGGGGAGGCAAGGCATGGTAATGAAGAACATAATGATCCAAAGAATTTCATCCCACAATATTTTTCCTCTTACTTTCCACATGCCAACAAAATCAAATGAACAAATCCCTGCTAACACAAGACCCTCTTGTACTAATAATAAAACCACAAACCTTTCCATTCAGATCTGCTCAGAAAGGAATTAATTAATATTGTTCCTTACATATGAAGATCCTAAAACTTCAGATAACTGTATTTTTAATTCTAGATTAATGACAATGATGTAAATATATAATATTCATGATCTGTGAATTTCTATAAAAATATGTTCTGGGTTTTTGTATTGGTAATTTCAGAGTCTTTTCAGTTTCATTTGTCTTTTAGATTACCTTGTCTTTGCTTCCCAATTTGATGCCCAATATCTGTCCTTCTCAAGGGAAGAAGTAATATTTCTAGTCTGACTAGAGAAAATCTGCTTTTAGTATCCTGTTTGTTCATCTCATTTATTAAAGAAGACAGATGTGATTCCACCACAGACAGTAATGGATCTGAATTTTAAAAAAAAAGTATGAAATAATTACTTTAAACACCTACCAAGCTAGTTAGCCTCTGTCCTTCCCATTTTTTTCAATGTGTTTCCTGCTTCTGCATAAGGCTGTAATTTGATGTGCCAAAATTCACCTAGAAAAATAAAGCTATTGTTGAATTATTTTTAACTAGGCTTGAAGTTAGAGAAGGAAGAAAAAGGAATAAAGGATTTCCACACTTTATGAATGGACCTAAAAGATAAGTTTGTACAGGAACCTAAATGCTTTCTCTGTCATCTGAATAAAGTGAGTTTTCTGAATATCATCCAACACAAAAAAATTACTCTTGTGACCAAAAGTACAGTGAATGTCTGTCCTATTTTTATCCAGGGCATTATTTTGATAAAATTAAATTGACTATTACATAGTGAATTGGTGATTTCTTCTTTCTCTAACTTTCCAATATCTATTCAAGAGAAAATGTCATTAAACTATTTTTGATAAACTATTTCTAAAGTTATAATACAAAGAAGCTCCCCATCAGGGACAGGAGAATGCTACTTCATTTTTAATAGTCATAAAAATCTTCCACACAAATTGGTCTTGTTAAAGATAAAAGCCCTCCTTAACTGGCTTAATCAGTATGTGTATAAATAAATTAACTGAAATGTTATGAAATAACTAGTAATCAATGACTTCTTTCAGGATGGAAATGGAAATGAAAGAATAGTGAAAATTATAGACTTTTATCTCTACACATTTCATCTAAATGCTGCATTCACTCTGTAACAGGAACATATTTTTTTCATTATGTAAGTAATTTTAAGTTTATGCAATTACACCAACGTTTTTTAAACCAGATTGAACTTTTTTTTCAATCATGTGATGCATTTGGACACTTTTTCTTTGATACATTCTGTTATTAGATTAACACAGCATGAGCAACAGTTTCACATGGGAATAATCAAAGCTGTAAACTCATAATTTACTTTGCACATATCATCTATTTTTTTTACCTGAGAGGTGACATTACTTAAATTTTATCCCTCTTTTTTCATGTTAGATTATAATCCATTGAGAAATGTCTGCTCTGGAGAACGATATATATGCCATACTTATCTGAGGTACTTCCTGTGTTAAGCATTAAGATAGGATTTAATGCAATAACAACTCTGTCTGCAACTATGCACATTTCATTCTTTATGTACAGATTAGCTATATGAGAATATTTATAATATAATATCTATATTTCAGATTGTTCAATACAACCAGTTATAAAAAAAAAAAATCACTTAATGGTGCTATGCAAAATATTAAGTAACAAATGTCAAACTCAAAATGTAATACTGTGACTTATGATTAATAACTATTTTAAATTAATGAACTCCTCCAGAATATCTTGCTGTGGAGATACAGATCTCTTGTGAGCAGCAATGGTATTCACATATAAAACTGATCTCAAGAATAATGTATTGATGAAATGACAAGCACTACTACAGTATTTACTCACAGGAATGTCTGCTTTCTAGTTCTAGAATAAATGCTTTCCAGCCTTATTGGTGAAGTGAACATGTGCTCACGGAGTGCAAATGAGGAGGAGTTTTACATGAAGGATCACTGAACACTGGTTTTTTTATTAGACATATTGAGTAATTGTATTAAGATTTGGTGCTACACACAGGTTTCTTTCTGAAAAATCCATGTAAATCTGCATGCATTCTTAATAGCAGTAATTATTAGCGATTTGACAGCTTATCGTGTCAATAGAAAATAGAAAGCTATTTGAAGGAACTCTCAAGGTCTGAAAGGCTTAAGTGCCTTTGATAAACTCCTGCAGTTTAGAACATCATAGTAGTATGAATATTTTGAAGCAATCAGTTGAACAGAATCTTTTTAAAATGTCTTAACATATGTGTAACACTGAGACTTCAGACTGTGCATATGGAAGTGCTATTCTTGTCCGTTTACATAGGATGTTGTGGATGAATACACAGGATATATCATCCCAAGATATAATCAACACATATTCATCATAAATTCCCAATTTGTTAGCTATTTAATTTAATATCTGAGGAACTTGTAAATAAAAATATTCACAGAAATTCAGTTTGAGTCTACATATCATAATTTATATAAAATATTCTAACAATAATTTATTTATGACGTATTGTAAACTTTCATATAGCACTTTGGTGATAGATAATAAATACATGATAAAGAACTATGGATCAGTGCACTCCTTTGCTTTGGGTTAGGCTTGGAGATATTAGGATACACATGGTTATTAGTCTAAATTTCATATTTAACAACAAATGAGTTCAACATTCACATCCGATCATAACTGGTGCCCTATGTCTGTCTCCAAATGATGTGGACAGCTTTAAGAAAAAGATAACACAGTAGTATTTTTCATAGTTTTCCCTCTTTTAATTTCTAATTCTTTTACCTGAGGTCAAATTATGACAACAGATGACTTAAGTACTTTTGCTATTTTCCACATAAGAAAGTAAAATATCCACTGAAACAAGATATTTATTCAGCACTTAGTTTCCGTGCCAGTTTGAAAATATATACAAATAAAAGATTGAATACAAATAAATGGGTGTTCAACACTTTTTTCACTGAACTCAGAGGTAACTCTTGAGAACTGTGGAGCTAGAGAGTTAAAGAGAAAAGGCATCCAGCTCAGTAAACCCCAAATTAAAGTTTACCTCAGGATTTAGTTATTTGTGAGGTCCACCTTGAACGTCTACCTAGAACTCTGCAGTAAATGTCACCTTCTTGTCTATCAGTCATTTCAACTGCATAAGTATCCTTTAAATAATTATATGGTGTATTATCAGTATACTAGTTTCATTCCCATAACTAATATTCATAAGAAAGGAAATATTATAAAAATGCTATACACATCATGAAATAAAACATATCAGCTTACTATTCATATTTACTTCAGGAATAAATGAATAATATACTTCAGTTATAAGGCTGTAGGGTTATATGTTTTGTTTCACGAATTTCAAATAATTAACTGGAAGTAATCAATGCTTGTAATTTTTAATCATTCATTAACAGTCAGATCTTTCATGAGATAGATGTCTAAGATGGTGCATTTCCATTCATTAAAAATCATAGGAGGACTAGCTTCTCCATACTGATTTTATAATAGGTTTAGAGATTGATACTAAAGATACCCATAGGTTTGTTTTAGTTTAAGTATTAGTAGAGAACTTTTGTGCATTTCTGGTGTATGGTTTTAACCTCCCATTAGTCATTTTTTAAAGAAACATTCCCACCATTTAAGTCAAAATTCGAGGATTTCTTTTTGGAAGACTTTTTCAACTTTTAATAAAGAGCTTCTATGCTCATATAAAGAAAGATGACTTAAAAATACAGCAGCCAATATTATATTTTTTTCCTTTGTCTAGCGGTAATTAATCTCACAACAGATATTTTACCATCGATAAAGTACCTAAAGTGTCATTTACGGTCTCCCAATCCTTTGGAAAAGTCAGGCACTTAAAAAAGCTTATAAATGCAAATGCTATCTGTCAGTGAAATTATTCTTCTTTGCAAAAACAAACAAACAAAAGTTACATTTAGAAGGGTAAAATCCAAGACAAATTAATTTGGTATTGCTATTGGGGAATGAATGATCTTTCTTTTTTTTCCAGATGGTATTCAGAATAATTTATTTACTATAGTGAACACTTAAGATGATGTATTACCAGCAACAATAGTTCAACCCAGTTTAAATCAAAAGCTAAAATAAGGGCTAAAATGCTATCGTAGGAGTTTCTGGAGAGACATATGCAAAGCATAATTTGGTGTATTTTAGAAGACTTTTCTGAAAGCATTGATACCTGTTCACTGCCTGCTGTTTTAATTTTATGAATATTGGCATCCTTTTTCAGAGTTGTTCTATTTTCCTTATATTAGTCTTTTGTTGAGGTAAGGAGGAAAGGGTAGGTGGAAAATGGAGTTTCATTTACAGGGCAGACTGAGCCAGCAGTTCAAGAGAGAAGTGACTATATAGGCTTCTATTTTTACAGAAAAAATAAGTCTGGGGCAGAGGAAAATCTTCCTACTGTTTTCTGCAGTCTCTGTACATACAAAGCCCTTGGTCTTGTTGTTTTGTGTTTAAAATGCTTCTGATAAAGTCACTGTGAAAGAGGAATTTACAAAAAACCAAAACCAACCAAACAAAAAAAAACCCAGAAATGTATTTAGAGTAAGATAAAACCCATTAAGATGCCTAACTTCTATTGCTGTCAATACCCTTGTGTTCCTGCTATTTGTATATTATGGAGAGTGTTCACTTTTTCAAGCTTGAGGCCTCTGGCTCAAATATGTTCTTGAATTAGTCAGTGGATACTCTCCAGAGGACACACAATTCCACCTGGCAGCTAGGTAAGCCATTAATGGTGTGATGTTTCATGATTGCTTTAAAGAGGTGTAAATCTCTGTTGCTCTGACATCTGCCTCCTGTCATACTCCTCGCATTTCATCCAGCTTCAGCGTTCTTGTTTGCAGGGCTGAAGAGCAATTCAAAGCCAATTTAAGCTGGATTTCTTGTTATGCTGATGGTGACCCGAGTGCAACAAGCCCTAGTGCCAAGAGATGATGAGAGTGGGAGTTATAGCCAGGGATAAAAGTTGTGAAAAGGTGTTTTGGCTCAAACTTTCTGAAACATCACTCTAAGTCAAGACTTGGTCACAGTAGATTCCCAAAAAGGTCAGTATAGATCAAGAGGCACCTGTGTGACATAAATCACACTACATCATAATGGAACTGCTTTGCATCTTCCCATCAGGGTGGCTTTTGTCTGGGCTTTGGCAAACTGACAACTGGCTTCTTTCACTGTATAGGATTTTAGACTTTTTGTTTAGACATCTGGGATGACATACCTGAAGTGGGAGAGTGTGAATGTCTTCCTTCATGACACCTATACAGAACAGGTGAATGAATGCCAGGCTTCCAAAAATATTTAAAATACAGCTTTCAGAAGTGTTTTACATTGAACCACTTAACAACAAGTATTTTATAATAGGAATGTTAAAGGTATAATATATCATAGAAAGTTAGAACCCAGGTCTTCTAATGAGCCTGTATATTTGACTGTTAAATTCATTGAAATGTAGCTCCATTAACTGATATGTATTAAAGATTTACCATGACCATGAGAAGGGATTTTTCCATCATTATTTTGGTGTTATTTAAAGCTCTGTATGAATCACAATGCTACTTAGTTGGCTGTCTTGTACCCGGTTACAGAAATTTGAGAGCAAGGAAGACATTTAACTGTGATAAAAGAAAAATGTATATTACTCATATCAATTCTTTAATTAGATGTGGAGGTAATTTTGTGTATCCTTTGTTCTTTCTTTGTCTCCTTTGTACTCATAAATATGAGTAAAAAACATACTGGATGATGGTTCTTGTTTTTCAGAAGAAATGTACATGTGGTATATTAGTGATACTGAGAAAAATATAGCAAATACTTTTTGACAGTCATGCAGCTCAGCAAAATTCAAAGACAATTTCAATTTACAAAGATGATATTTTCTTTGGTAAATTGTCATGTCAGAAGACTTATTTAGTTGTTCCTCATACTTACATGAAATAAATAAACTCAAAATTGTTTCTGCATTTGAAATGTTTTTTGATATGCAAAAAAAATGTACTGACTTTAATACAATGCTTAAAAGTAAGGTTATTGACTCTATGTGTACAATACATTGAAATGCTTGTATGACTAATGTTAGGATTGAGGGATATCTTATTTTTACTTTAGTCTGACTTAATGTTATAGGCAATTATCAGTGAAAATGGTTCCAAATTAATAATTTTAAAAGCAAATCACCTTTGTTTTAAAATTCTTCCCTTTTATCTTTACATTGAAAACTAAAGTTTTCTGTGCAGAATAGCGAGCTGCTGTGTCCACACTCCACATGCTAAAGCACCAAAGCCCCACACTCAGCAAGTGTTTGCAAATGTCCTATTTCTGAACTCCATTTTTCTTAAGCTTTTTATGCTCTTAGAAATAGAGTTTCAGCCTGAAGAAAATCAGACTATACTAAAAGAAGTCAGTATTTATCCCCTCTTTTGAACTCTGCTTGTCGTTTAGAAGTGTTATCTTTATCATGGCAAGATGGTGTCACTGTTGGTTCTGTCACCCGCCACCCTGCAGCATCCTTGCCCCTATTTCCTATTTTGCTTTGTGGCAATCTGTTTACAAGTGTGGGTGTGGACCAACTCCGTTGAGCTCTCATAATATCCCAAGGCATGGGACATAATTCATGAGGGTTTGAGGCCTAAATTCGGTATGATTCATTCAGAATTAGCCTAATGGATGAGGAGATCCAAGTGCTGGACTGACTGCCAATAGCAATATATAAACACCCACAGATGAAAAGGGGGATTTCACTAGTTAGAGATGTCTGAAGAGGGGAAGTGGTGCATGTATAATTGCTGGTTACTTCAAAGTCACTTAACTGGGCTCTCAAGTGTCACTGACTTGTCCATGAGCTGAGTTTCAGTGCTTGACCCCAGGTGCATTTCCTGAAACACATTTTTAGTACATTGTAAATTCAAGGTAAAGCATTACTGAACTCTAAAACAGCAGCATTGTCTTTGCTTTTCAAAAGGCTAACAGTACCTGTTTCACTTACTGTGCCACAGATGATGTTTTGAAATTCCTTGAACTGTGGTAACACATATTGTGGTAAAAGAACAATATTGAATCTTTACTAAATGACCTAATATCTTTTTTGTCTATTCAGTATATAACAACTCCTTCACAGTTAGTAATGGCTATTTTAATTATTCATAATGAGTAATTTAGCTACCCCCAAATGCATTATCTCATCATCATGGCTAGACTTCGTGAATGAAGATTTGGGAGGGTTTTACTCACGCTTGCTGCAAGCACGCTGATGGCTGATAAGGCCAATGCGAGATAGGCAAGTCCAGTTGCAGAAGGCACAGCAGAAAGTGTCTGTAGGTGACTCTGTCAAGGCATAGTTCTTTCTGCGTTGTCTTTTCTCCCCCAGGCTGATTCTGCGTGCTGTTTTAAAGGAGACAGCAGCGTTAGAGATTGTGTGTCTCCACGTCTCCCGATTGGAGGCCAGGGTGGACCAGTGATGGTGGTCAATATGGCCAAGGCTGAGGTGTTGTTTCAGTGAGTCCTTGTATCTCCTCCTCGGGGCTCCTCTCTTGCAAGTTCACCATAGAGCACAATCTCAGGGAGGGGTGATCCTCCATCCTGGAGACGTGCTTTCTCAGCAGCATGGCCTCAATGCTGGTGACGTCTGCCTGTTCCAGAACAGACACATTAGTCACGTAATCAGACCAGTGGATGTTTAGGATTGTATGGAGGCAGCGCTAGTGGAAGCGTTCGAGAAGTCGCAGGTGGGGGCAGTAGATGACCCAATATTCAGACCCATAGAGAAGAGTAGACACTACGATGGCTCTGTAGACACTGATCTTTGTACTTTTCTTCAGGTGTTTATTGCGCCAGACTCTTTTATGGAGTTTTCCAAAAGCTCTGTATGCCTTTGCTAACCTGTTGTCAATCTCTTTGTCAATCTTACCATCTGAGGAAATGATGCTTCCCAGATAAGTGAACTGTTGGACTGACTTAAGTTCTGATTCGCCTATGGTGATGTGGGGGTGATGGAAAACTTGCATTATCTATCATACAGATAAATATATGTACATAAATTTACCTTTTTTATGAAAATACAGTGTGATATGGTATTTGAATTAAACTTTTGATGTTATTTTAAAATTAATTGGAAAATGCAACATAGACAATAATCTAAAAATTATCAGCTGATTTTGCAGCTCATATTTTGCTGCACTGGCATACACACAGCTAGATTAAAAGATTAAAGTATTAAAATCTGAACAAAAGTAAAACAATTTTTAATATAATTTTACATTTTAAACTAGACAGACTAAATAACGAACATTCAACATGATATATATTATCAGTTATATTCCCTAGCAAATTCTATACATAAATGAATCATTTTTATTCTTTCTTATGAAGGACATAGAAGGATACATTACTTTGAAGACACCAGTCTACCCTAAAATGTAGCTTTTTGAAGGGAAAATGTTGAATTATGGCCTCCATGTTGAATTGTGTAGCCTATGTGTATTATAGGCATAAGTAGGACCAGACTACCCTAGCTGTATATTTTACAGGCTATGTGGAATAACTATAAATGGA
>VXAU01002756.1:97710-117251 GCA_013399695.1 Formicarius rufipectus
AAAAAAAAGAAGACATATTTTCCTAAGCAGGTGAAAACCCACATCCTGTATCACTTGTCCTTATAAAAGTATGCCCTAAAAGTGTTTTAAGAAACAAGGAGTATTTGGATTTTATCTATTGGCTGTTTTCTAATATATAAGAAGAAATATAAATAAGTTATTGCTAAATTTGTGTTTAATATAGGCACTTAAAATGGGGAAAGAACAGGTTTTCTCAATAGGTTTCATTTTTCCTTATGCACCTGTACTTCTCAGTTCTGTCTACTTAAAACATTGGTCTAAAGAATATTTAGTTTGCTCTAAGCAAAGATTGGAGAGGGCAAACATGAAAAGAATCAGTCAATCATTAGTAAAGGTCAAGACTTGTAGAGATCTGTGCTGCCTCTCTAAGACAATAACAGAAATACATGGCTTGAAGGCTAGTCTCTACACTGTAGCCGAAGGAAATTGTGTTGCATTAATATTAGGGTTTTTTTCTAATAATGACTAATGCTGGTAAGAAGTGTCTCTGCCAGTTACATTAATTTTTATTTAAGTAGAAAGTACTGTTAAGAATGTATAAATTATATATGTTTCTGTTGAAATTTCAATTTTATAAAGAAATTGCTTGGAGTAGTAAGTTAAAAATATTGTGAGGTAGAAGTCTGGCGTGTGTAAATAATGATAAAAATAATTTCAGAAGCATGAACTTGAAAGGAATTATTAGTTTCTCTAGTCCCAAACTTCTGATTCACTGTGGTCAATCATCTTCAGTTGTCTTTGCAATTCAAACCCTTACCAGTCACATAAGATAAAGAGAGATTCAAGATTCTGCATCTCTCTATGGATGTAAATGATTCAGAAGCCTGAGGACAATTGAAACTGTTCTGTATTGGAAAAGTAATATAACTGATTCTTTAAAAATACTTATAAAGCACATTTAATATTTTATTCTAATTACATGTAAAATGAATCTTCTCTCCTTGCCAGGTTTCACTCTCTGGAGGGTTGTACACTTTTCTCTTTAGTAATATTCCCTGCCTGCTGGAGATACGGACTTTTATATACAATACTGTTGCCATATGTATCCTTCACATAAAGGCCATAGCTGTCACATTTTGCCTTGATTCCAATTCTGTTTCTTACATTTCTCTTCAAAAATAGCTAGTTTTCTCTGTTTAGGCAATCCCTACTCACTGTTAGCACAAATATTTGTCTCATGTGATGAATAATGATGATTTGCTAGTCTGGGTTCTGCCTTCTTTTACTGTTATAATTTCCTGAGAGTTATTTTAATATAACTGCAAAGGATTATCTGGAATTCAAACACTGTGCCTTTTGCAGAGCTATAATATCAGCCAGCAATGGACTGCTCTCTACTTTTCTATCTGAGAGGCATTTTAAAGAATTCAGTTTCCAATTATTCTTTGGTTATACTGCTAAGCAGAGGTGGGACGGACATTTCATGTATCAGTAAAGCAAGACAGATTTGCATGAAAGAGCATTCTCTGGATCAGCAAAAGCTTCATAAGTGGTAGTTACTGTAAAGAAAGGGACTTCGTCTCCTGCTGAAGTTTCTCCCATACACCCTGATAATAGAAAAGACTTTCTCCTTCCCCAGAAATCTTCCATAAAAGTGACAGTCATTGAAAAGTCGTTATCTCAGAAACTTCTTTATCTTCCCACATCTTTACCTTAACTCATCAGAGGAACATGAAGAATCCTCTAATGCTGACTTGGGTATCTGTTCATTTCACACCTGGCAGTTGTAGTCGAGGCAGGTATCATCCTCTTTCCCGTTAAAATACATTTATTGGTGATGGCCAGGCAGGATGAACAGTGACTGAAATTATTAAAACTTGCTTGATTCATTGTCTCCACATGATTTTCTATATGTTTGTCACAAAAACTGCAAGCTTCTTGAGGAAAGACTTCTATTCTACTATGTATGGACTGTCTAGGGCCATGCTCAACTAGTGATACCCAGTCATGGTAGCTGTGGAAACAGAATTAGGTTACAGGTATTGGTCTTTAGTCCCTCTTTCTTCAGTACACTGAAGTCACCATGAACTCTGTGAAGTTCTGAACCCTGTAAAGGACATTGCCTTCATCCGTCTTCCCTTACCTCTATCTTCTCTACAAGACAAGAAAGGCAAAGAAGAAGAACAAAACTTATTCCATGCAGTGCAACCATCCCTAAAAATTAAACTGGATAAATAAAATAATTCAATGCTCTTATTAGAAGATATTTTGCAACTGCCAGGTACCTCACAGGACCCCAAAGATGGAAGCCACCAGTAATCCTTTGTAACGATCATTTAATTGATATTTCTGGATACTGAAAACTTTCTCAGGTTACAAAGTAATCTCAGAACGACATTAAGAACTGCATTAAGTTCCAAAAATATTCTGCTTAGCATAGCTTTCATTTTGTATTTCAGAAGCTTTTCAAGGGATCAGACCATGTGTTTGGGTGCATCCACTACCTACCCACACTGCCAATTTTAATGGGAAATGAAATGTAGCGAAAATCTTTTGCATGCAAATGTGCAGTAAACACTATGTGTAGTGATTAGAGATTTCAAGGCTGTATTTATTAGTACTCATCACTTCACTTATCACAAATGTTAATTATTTGCAGGCAGAAGCCTACTGATGTTTCAGCAATAGAGAGAACACTACCTTAGTTCTGGAAAAGATTAAACTAATAAGAAATGCTAAAATGAATGCTACTGAGTTGAGTCCACCTGCTTGCCCTTTATTGGACCACTCTGTGCCAGCAATATAATTTCTGTGGCTTAATGAGCTACACATGCAGGAGCTTGTGAGGCATCACACAGAGACTTCCTTATTAGCAGTTTAGGTAGCTATGGAAAGAACCATTGTGTAGAAAGGCTTAATGAAATATGAAAGAGCTTTTAGTGTGTTCCCTGCATCATCCCTATTCATGGCTGATTTTACCCCTGAGTGCTTCTTGAATTCCTTATCCCTGTTATCAGATGTTGATTTCTAATGATAGACTTGATATTTAGAAATCTTCCATATGCCAGGTCTGGTGTTTTGGTCAAATTTCAATTAACAATCTAAACTTTAGAAGTAACCTCACAGGTATTTGAAGCGTCCTTCAAAGACCTCCAGACAAACAACTGGCTCTGAGAAAGCAGAAAAGATATGTATGGCAATTAGTGCAAGAACTAAGAAGTATATTGGGAAACTGGGTGTAATGGGCATAGACTGAGAGCCTTTTGAACAAGCCTGTTCAAAACCAGAATTTCAGACATCAGAGGGTGAGAATACAGGAAGCACACAAAATCCCTGCAAGGGCTGAGGAAAATCAAGAAAATACAGCCAAACAGCAGCAGCAGAAGAAAGAATCATGAGATATAACATAGCCACAAGCCCATTATGAAGAATATCACTAGGACAATATGTGGTCCCCCTTGCGTGACACAGGAAAGGGAAATCCACAGACTCCCTTGCTGGGGTACTGGAGTGTGTTACAAACAGCAGCTAAATGCAGAAAGGAAGGATGATGTATATTGTGTGACTGGGTTATGACTATAATGAAAGGGCATAAGAGCATGCAGAAAGAATCTATCTTGTTCTTGCTGCTAGGATTACAATAGATATTAAGTAAGAGATTGCTTAATAATATTAAGGTTTATTAGGTTAATGTCAGCCTGTAAGGCTCATACTGATACTGTCTGTTTGTTAAATGAAAACTTAAAGAAATACAAATAAGTTTTGTTGCAGGAAATATCTTAATTTGTCAATTATATTAAACCATGATTGGTATTCAGTTATCCAGTTGTATTTCTGTTAAATACTTATACATAAAAGCAGATTTCAATAAGTACAAAAAATTAGGAAGCATATATAAGAGAGCTGAATTCTTCTATTTCTTGGCTGGGGGAGAAGGAGAAAGATAGTTAAGATGAAGAAAAAAGATAGTCAACTAAAGCTCTGTCTTTGGAGAATTATTGATAGCATACTCTTCACTTGGCCTTTGAAGCTCTAGCATTTCTTTATCCATTTATCAGGACAATTTTTTTTCCAGTTTTAAGCTTATTACTGTCACATAAGATTTGTGAGAATGATGGCTCATGACTAAAATCACATATGAAGGATGATGTGGATTCTGTCCAAGAGAACTCTGCACTAGGTTTGACAAGGTTATGCTTGCCTTCTAGTTACTCTGTACCTCTCTGTACTACATTGGCCAGAGCAAGATATTTTCAGTTGTGTATTGATCTGTGATAGTCTGTACTTGATTATCTGTTTCTCACACTTTTGTCTATGCTTGCTAGCAAAGTCGGTGCAATCATGAGATCCATGCAGGTTAGGAACACCTTTAAAGACCAGAAGTAATTTTGAAATTATCATCAGGTAGAGAGTCTGTTCTTGACATTTCAGTATCCACCCCTGCCTCTTTACATATAAATTCATTCCCCCACTGACATAAACAGTTCTTAAATAAAGAGAAATTTTGTTAGGCAATTTGTCATGTTGACATAGCTTTGATAATCTGAGCCCTGGAACTTCCAAGAGCTAATTCTTCATTAAAGTTTTGGTTCAGCTGATTGGAGGAGATGAGAACTGTATAATGTTTTTTTTTCCCTGGAGTCATTTATATGAATTCAACTCATTAAGTCACTAGGCAAGGCATGGTCACATGTGGTCTAACTATAAACCACCAACATTCATTTTTCACTCACAGAAAGGCAAAGGCTTGAGTTATCTAGAGGAAAGGAGTTAGTGTCACATACCTGGATGGGTGTAGGTCTGGAACTGTGGATACTTTCACAGTGAGCCTGGTGGTCTATTACAGACAAGTGACTTTCCCTTCCCTGCCACTCTTCCACTTCCACTGTACACATTCAGGGCTACCCCTTGTCAGAAAAGAGCTAAAAGAGCCATTGCAGAGATACTAATACCTAACCAATCACTTGCACAGAGGTATCTGTTTTAGGTTTGTGGTGTCACTAGTTGAGAGAAGTTTCTACAGTCCCTGTAACAATTTAGTTTGAAAAAATGCTGAAGAAAAAGTGTCCTGTAGCATGACACTTGGTTGCAGCAAAGCACCTGTGAGATACAATGGCAGAGATGTCAGAATGAGAAACACTAACGCTGCTTGTGTCTACGTAGTTAAACAAAATAGGACAAGCACTGTAAAAATCATGCTTATAAAACCAAAATACATATATTAAAAGAGAAGGAAAGAAGAAAATCATGGTTCAGTAGTCATTTCCTCTTATGCCCACAGGGTTTGATAATCTGGGAAATATTTTTCCATTACAGAGTATAAGAGACAGTGTTGAGAATATTATATTTACTGGTAACACTCTATCTTTCTGATTTAAACATAAATAAATACATAATAATAAGTTCCTAGCCTTTACTGTCATTTTCACAGTACAGAACTACTGGAGTGTCTTTTCCATCTTTAATTTATGAAAATGTTTAGAAGATGATTTTATAAGTGCAATATTTCAAAGGATTTTTGCATATGTGTGGCTTTTACAGATCTCTGTCAAAAGAATATAAGACATGAAAGCTAAATATTTAACAACTCACCTAATTTCTGTTAATCACTGTGTTGCCAGGAAAACACCTCTATAGGGATAAAGGACAAAGAGCACTGTAGTGCAGAAACACAATAGGAATCCTGTTTTGTCAGTGTGGCTGCTTATAGTGAAATGTCCTCTGACAGTAAAAAGTTATTTTTAAAATGTAGTTAGAAAATAAGCTTTAGTTAAATATTTATAAATACTTTTCATTTTTAGCACGTAGCTTTTATGCCTTCCTGTGCATATCTGTTGGTAGAACAGCTATCAGATATTTTGTCCATATTCTATATTTTTGGTAATCTTTCATGGTTTTCTTAGAATGAAGAATGAGTTCATAAAACCTGATCTAAGGACAAAAAAAACCGGTCGGGAGGACAACTCTGTTGATTCGCACTATGTGAAATATATTGTGTTCTTCTTCAGGCAGAGTGAAAATCTGAGTCAAAAGGAGATAGAAAACTCACTTATCATGCTGGTGTTAGGGAAACTTTGGACAAGAAGCTCTACTGCACATGCAGCATGGAAAGACATTAGAGATGCTGTGGGCATACTGCCTCCCAATGGAGTAATATAAATTACTATTCAATTTTGGCGTCAGCATTTGAAATAGTGCTTCCCCAGATGCACTGGCAAAATTCCTCCCCATATAGCAGAAAAGTTTAGGATTTTCTAATTCCTGTGTACCAAATTATGGGGATATAAATTACTTTTTTACACCTGCTAGTGCAGGAAAGGTAATATTTTTATATTAGATTCTTGGGTTTAATGTTAAGTAAAAGCTTAGAGCCTTCCAGTTTCCAGGAATTCCTTGTAGACCTGCCTTAATCTGATTGTCTCTCTTGCTTAGCTCAGGTTGCCATCCATATGGAGAAACATTGCTAACCCTGTTTATTGTGGTGTCTCCTTGGCTCAATCACCACACACATCATGTTAATGCCAACATCTGTGCATGCTGGACTAATGAAGGCATTTTGTTAAACCACTCCAGCTCTATCCATGAGAGCCTACCTGCTGGTATTCTCACTGAATTGCATGTCAGTGTTTCTCTTATACCAGCAAACAGTTTCCATCCACTCCATCACAGCCATCTGCTTTGTAAAGGACATTCTGTCTGTGTCATCAATTAGTGTCCTGGGGGAGAGAAGCCCAACACCTCCATTCACAAATAACAGCTATAGGAATTACCTGTCACTCCAGAAAGGTCAACAAATTAACTAGTTTACACTATAATAATGTATTTCTATTTTTATAGAGGAGATATACTTTGAAAGTCTTCAACAACTTCATATTGTAAATTAGTAGAATCAACAGTTGCATTGTGGTCCATTTTTCCTTCAAAAGTATTTAATGCTTCTGCCTACCCCCCTTTGCATCTCTTAGTGTTTCTGTCAGGTGAGTAGCTACTGACATTCTTGAATACTTTCCTATTTATACGGGCTGCTCAGCAACAGTGAGGGGGTGGAGACTTCCACCATGTTGTTCATACTGTGTTTTGTCCTCAATCTGAAGAGATTTCCTTTGTTTTCCTATTTCCTCTCCTATTAGTTTCTTTGTCTATACAGTTGTTTCTGAAGCTGTTCTTTTATTCTTTGTTTTATGGTTTCTCTCAAAAAACTGTTAAACCTGTGACAAGCAATCTATCAACAGAGTGGTAGTATGGTGGTTTTAAACTTGAATTAACTGACAGACTCCAGTCTCGCTTATTGCTAAAGCAAGTTGTGACCAAATCAGCTTTCATCTCATGCTCTACCATGCAGGCCAGCCTTGTCTTGTGCCTCTTTGCTTTCCCTATATCTAGAAAATTAACCCTTTCATTCCCACTCTATCAGGAACTGGGATCACAGGAGCTAGATTTGTTCTTTCCCTGTTGCTACAATAAAGCTTCTCCTCAGCGAAATCCTGGACTGCTGCACAAAAGAGGAGATTCTGGGTCCTTAAATGATTTGGGTAACCTGAACAAAGGGCAGGGAAGGACAGAAATGCAGTGCCATCTTAGGTTATGACCGAATTTTACCTCTGGGGCACTTTTGACTCTTAAGGTCACTAAGGATTAAAGACACAATAATTTTCTGACCTACCTTTGTGTAGGAAGTTCAATGATAGAGTTGATATAATCAGTGGTGATAGTGGGTGTTTGGAAGGGTATGTAAGTCATGAAACCTCTCTGTGGTAGCATCACTATCCTGAGCACTCCAAAATTATAGACATGGGCTTGTACCTTAGTGACCATATGTGTGTGCCCTCAGACTGTCCATAAAAAAGTAAAAAAGGATTTAAAAATTATTGAGTGGCTTCTGAGGCTTTTGTGGTGTTGCACACACCAGGCTCAAACCTGTACTGGCCAGCCTGCACTAAGGCGCAGGTCTGGAGGCTCTTGCACGAGGCACTGGACAACTATGTCAGAAGCTGGAACTTTGTGATTTACAAGCCGTTCACTGAAATCCCAACAGGCAGATCTCACATTTCTAGGATATACTTTGGCTTTTTTTTTTTTTTTTTGGCAGAGTCCAGAATTCCAGCTCAAAAAAACCTGGCTTTTAAGGTGTCCCTTTAGGGAAATCTGTCTAAAAGCCATGCATTTTTCAGGGCAAGGAGGCAAAAAAAAGTCTCTGTAGCTAGCCCAGGGGAGAGACATCGTACTCAGCTTTATCTTGTTGTGTAAGATCCATAAAGGTGCTTCTGAGGACACTATCTTCAGTAATCCATAATCTTTGGTCACTGAAAAGATGTTGTGATTACTGGCCTGTGCAGTCCTGGGGTGAACCGGGACTAGAAGATGTCAATTGATACCACTTTGATGTTGTTAAGGGGCAAATGGGACAAGAGTCAGCACCAAGCACAGATAGGAACACCTCCATCTGCCTGTCAGCAGGGTCTGTTATGAGCTTTTCCTGTTCAGGATAACTTGAAGGAAAAAAACACTATATCGAAAGTATTAGCAGGTTGATTTAAAAGAGAGGTCAGTGCTTTTGTACATACTAATGTCCAAATTAAAAAAAAAAAAAAAAAGAGTATACACTTGAAAATTAATTCCCAAAAGAAGGCAGTCAGATTTCTTGCTCAGCTGTTGATCATTTGGGGTCTTTTTCCTGTTATGATGAGGTAAAATACCTGCCTTCCCTGCCCCCCATTAAACAAAATAATTATAAAGCTCTTAGAATTACCTGTTTCCAGACTGTCTTTCAGTGACTTCAAATTAAACTCAGATGGGATTTTTCTTTTCAGAAGCTCTGTCTCACCCTTGAAACCAGTACTGAGCTGTATTGTAGAAGGAAGCCCATTGGCAAGAGCGTGGTTAATTATGTTTTTATATTGCTGCTTATTGAGTTGCATTAGGTTTGGCAGATATATCATCTTTTTGCTGCTGTTATCCAGACCAGTTGGGAAAAAAAAAAAAAGAAAAAAAAAAGAAGTATGTATTTCAAAACAATCATGTTTTGTGTCCCTTGCCTATGCAGTAATATCTTGTCTTTGAACAGCAGTACTAGTATGGCACTTGTGTATGTGGTGGCTTGCAATTCCCTTACGCTGGACTTACAGTTGCAATATTGGTCAGTGTTGGCACAAGTGCGGTTGGAATGTTATTGTGAACATTCACAGAGGTGAAAATATTGTTTTTATAAACAAGAACCAAGATGGGGGCTAGAAGAAAATCCCACAGAACTTTCAAAAGAGTTATTGAATTATTTACTTTAAATTATGAACAACTATGCTCCACATTCTTCCATTACAGTTATATTTTTAGGAATTAACTATACAACCAGATTAAAGTTTGAAGATCAGTGAAACAGACATCTAATCCATTGTAGCTACACACCAACATTTTATATAAGCATTATTCCATGTTTCATTGCATTTTATAAAATATGATTTTTTTAAATTTAAACAAGATACCCAGAATCAAACCAATATCAAATACCGTGTACTTCTCAAAATCCATTTGATTTTAAAGCTATTAAGAAAAAAATAAATTAAAAAAAAAACAACAACCAAAAAAACAAAAACAAAAACAAAAACACACACAAAAAAACCACAACAAAACCACAAAAAACCAGAATATAACAAAAAGTTTTACTCCAGATGCCACAGAACACATTGTCTAAGGGAATAACAAGAATATATAGGTTCTTCTGGTTAACTGCTTGTTTCTTACTTCTGTGTGTTGAAGAGTCTTTTAAAACACCAGAGAACACTCTTATAAATACACAGTGTTTATGTATTTGCTGGCAACACCAGTATAACTAAAAGACAGAGGGGAAAAAAAGAGGGATGGGAGAGTTATTCATAGGTCAGTGAGTTAATATTTCAGTGGTACAACAGATTAGATAAACAACAACAAACCCATTAAAAACAGACTCTACCTAAAGCTGACAGAAAGCCACACTGGCCAAACACGTTAAATTTTCTACTTTCTCCATAGAATTTCAATTAAAAATTAATTAGGCTTTGATTGCTGTATAAACATATGTAATAACACATATCAGAAGCATGAATTCAAAGTGTAGTTTTCAGATACATTTGTTACGTGTGTAAAGTTTATTTTCCTGAGGGGTCTTCTTTTCTTGTAAGTTCTTTCCATGGTCTTAATGTATGAAGATAATGAAAAAATTAGTATAAAATCTATGAAGTTCGAATGTGATATCAATGAATCTCTCCCTACTTCAGGCAGTAGATTTGAAAACAAAGGGACCAATGTCTAATTTTTTACAGGATAACTGGAAGTGGTTTCTTTGTATTCTTAGAAAGATCATATAACTTCGATTTATTGGTATTTACTTAGGCATGCAACCATGAGATAGGCGTAGTTATATTATCTGATTTGCATTAATAGAAAGGATGATTTTCAGTTCTCCAGGGTTTAGACATAGGCAAAATACTTTTGTGTAACCACTTTTTGTGGCCTATTGAGTTCATAGATGGTCTTATTTTGCCTTGGTTTTGAGGCTGAAGTACTATCTAATGCAAAATAGAAATGGGATTTTCAAAATTCAGGTGTCTCTTGTTTAGTGAACTATTATACAGTTATATACAGTTTTATATTTGAGTCTTCTAGACAATGAGTTATTCAAATGCAAAGAGCTATCACTAAGAGAGAGAACAGTCTTTGAAAAACACAAGTGTTTTGTGCATGTTCACATTGTAGCTAAAGCCTTCACGATATTTATGACTGTATCTGCCAAACTTTTTATCATGTAAAAGCAAACTTTTTGCCATGTACCCAAACAAACATCACAAGAGAATTTATGTTGCCACCATGTTAATGCTATAGGTCATAGGACTCACTTAGCAGATGACAATCTCTTTAAGAAGCAAAGTGTAAATAAAGACTCCTCTTCACAGAATGCTGTTGATTTCATTGCATAAATTCTGACCTCATATGAATATCCTTCTGCAGAAATCACAGACCTGGAAGGTATAAATGAAAGAATAAGTTCAAATCATACTGGTGTTTATTCTGATTCAGAGTTATTGGTGTTGAATGACAATGAAACAAGATTAATGTCTGCGTGAATCTTTGCACTGCGCTGCCTCTGTGTTTCAGAAAACATGAGATCAGTGAGTAAATCCACCTGAACATCTGGGAATGCTTAAGGATTTTTTCCTCTTAACAGCACAAAAAGGACAATAGAAAATGTTTTGTTCACCCTTACTCTGTTTCATGCACGGAGGTTGGAAAGAGTTGATAATAAATTGCAGTATTCAAGTCAGTCAAGCAGGCCAGTAAAACTTAAATAGATTTTATGTGAGTATATTTGATGTATTATCAAGAAATTGTTTGTTAGCTCCCAAAGAGGAAGAATGAGAATGGCTTGCACTCTGGAAATCAGTGATGAAACTAGAAGAGACATACAGAGAACAAGTCTGCAACACCCGTCCTTGTTTTGTTATCCTTTCCTCAGCTCCAGAGTAGTCAATGCCTTAGAATCATAGAATCATTTAGGTTGGAAATGACCTCTACGATCATTGAGTCCATCTGTTAACACTGGCACTCCACAGTCCACCACTAAACCATGTCTCCTGCTACATCTTCCTGTCAGGTAGGTGTAGAGAGAGATAAGATCCCTTCTGAGCCTTGTTTTCTCCAGTCTAAACCCCAACTCCCTCAGCTGCTCCTGATACAGACTTTTCACCAGCTCTGTTGCCCTTCTCTGAACATGCTCTGGCACCTCAGTGCCTTTCTTGTAGTGAGAGGCCCAAAACTGAACATGGGATTTGAGGTGTACCCTCACCTCTACTAAGTACAGGGGGACAGTCACTGCCTTGGTGCCACTGACCACACTGTTTCTGGTACAAGCCAGAATGCCATTGGCCTTCTTGGCCACCTTGGCCCACTGACAGCTCATGGTCAGCTGTCTGTTGACCAGCACCCTGAGGTTCCTCTTTTGTCAAGCATCTTTCCAGTAACTCTTCCCCAAATCTGGAATATTGCATGAGTCTGCTGTGATCCAAGTGCAGGACCCAGCACCTGGCCTTGTTGAACCTCAACAATTTGGTCCAGCCTGCATAGATCCTCCTTCAAAGACTCCCTACCCTCCAGCAGACTGACACTCTTGCCCAACATGGTGTTTGCAGAATGGCTGGGGGTCCCCTCAATCCCCTTGTCCAGGTCATTGATAAAGATATTAAACAGAACTGTCCCCAAGACTGAGCCCTGGGGAACACCACTAGTGACTGGCTGCCAGCTGGATGTAACTCCATTCCCCGCCATACTCTGAGCCCAGCCATCTACACAGGTTTTACCCAGAAAAAGGTAAAACTGTCCATACCATGGATAGCCAGTTTCTCTAGGAGACTATGTCAAAGGCTTCACTGAAGTCTGGATAGACAATATTCACAGCCTTTCCCACATCCACTAAGTGGGTCACCTTGTCATAGAAGAAGGTCAGGCTGTTCAAAGAGGACCTGCCCCTTATAAACCCATGCTGGCTGGGTCTGGTCACCTGGTCCTGCACGCACCATGTGATGGCACTCAAGATGAGCTGCTCTGTGACCTTCCCCAGCACCTGAGCGTGTCTTAAGTCATGTTGCCCTGCAGTACAACAGAAAACGACAAAAGAAAAATCCCTACTTGTTACTCTGATAGCATAGTTTAGCTTTCATATTTCATTATATTTATTAATTAGGGCCTGAAATTTTCTTTAATGGGATTTTGGTTTATAAAATTCAGTAATCAATTAATTATCTTTTCTTAACTTACATCTATATGCACTGAGAATCTGCATCATTTTTACAACTGATAAATACTGTAATTTAAAGCAGTTTGGTTTGTTTGTTTGTAACTTTGAGGTCAAACTTCATTGTTGTTTAGCATTTAAGTAATTATTCATGGAACATAAGCTTTTTGTAAAGAGCTTTATTGGACATGGTGCCACTGCAAGAGGGGTTATCTCTTTTTTCACAGTTCAGAAAAACAGCCAGAAACATCAGTACAGTAGAAGAAACAACCCGCAAGTCCTGACTCCTTATCTACCTTCTTTCCATAATGTACAGATTCATGTCACAGATTAGTCTCTAGTCCTTCGGGAAGATGAGAGAGCACAGTTTATTCTTGGTCAGTAATGTACTGCATTATTATAAGAAAAGCCTAAAGCTCTTTTACCCAGTACTTTGTGACCTTTTCACCCATCCCTCTCACCCGGAGATGTGCTGTGGGATGTTTCTTCAAAGTACAGAAGTACTTTGAATATCTGTTCTTCCCTCCTCTGTGCAGCTCTTAAGGTGTTTCATCTTCCTTGTGAGCCAAAACTTTTCCAAAGGTATTGCAGAGCATTTGGATTAATATTTTACTCTCCATCTGCCTCTGACATACCTGTTTCTCTCCCTACAGCTTATTTAGGTAATGTGGGACGTTAGGGCCCTTAAATTGCAGAACTGTTTGTCTATCTCATATTAATAATCTGAAGACCTACCTATCCACTCTGTACAAGCCACATGGTGAAGTGGAACGAAGGAGAGTAACCCAAATTCATCACTCTCTGCACAGGGAGATTCACCGAAAGGCAGCGCGGACACCATACCTCCTTCAAATGGCCTCTCAAAGGAACAATTAAGCAAAGTGCCAGTGGGAAAGTAAGCCTAGGAAACTGTAGCCTGGAATTTGGCCCTGGATATCAGTTGGGAAGTAAGTGTGCAGTATTGCAGTCAAGGTAAAGAGATTAGCTCTCTCTAACAGTGTTGCTGCCCATAGGTAAGCCTTACAGCAAGGTTTGACATTCTTTTATAGTAAAAGGGCCTAACTCAAGATAAATTCACTTCTCTTAGAAGCTCTCACACCAGTCTCATACTGTGAAAGGGAGATAAGGAGCATAGGGTGGAAAAGGGTAGAAAATGAGGCACATGTAAAAATCCAGTAGAGCATCTTTTATCAAGAATGATTGATGTCACCTTTGAAATGCTAGAAAAGTCAGTGGAAGTAGTCTAGTGTGTAGGAATAGAGAATAAGGCTCAAATTAATCCACCGTTCTTAGTAGGAGTCTGTGGAAGTGGTTGACAAACTCAGTTTAGCATTAAGATCAAGCTGTGAACACAAATTGCACCTTTGAACTCGTACAGTTTCTGAAGCTCCACCTGCAAATTTCGATTTATACGTGTCATACTATTTTTTTTCTATTCGTACTGATGCAAGATGCTGTATGCAATTTGCTTAACCACTCCAAATATAAAAAGAACCTGTTCTCACTTGAAACATGCACAATCTAAGCTCATATTTTTGGAACTTTCATTTGCACAGCAAGGAAGCAATAAACTCCTTCAGGGACTTAAATATTCATATTTGCCATTTTAAAGAATTCAGGGATTCCAGGTTTATTATTCAAAGAACAATGACAGCAACAAAGCATGTGTTTTCCTTTCAGAACACAAATTTTCCTAACTAAAATTGTAAAATCTTCAATTCAGTACAAATTTTCTGGCTAAAAGTTTCAATAAAGAATAAGCAAGAAAGTATTTCTTAACATCCATGACCCTCTGGTGTGCAATAACAATTCCACTGTGGAGGTAGGTGCAAAAAATGCAGACAATTTTTATTTTTCCTGAATTAGTCAGAGTACCATAATGTGAATTAATGGATTATGCTTTTGTTTTTGCTAACATCTAATAGAGTTTCCAAGAAAAGCAAGCAAAATTGGAAGTTAGTTAAGCATTTGAGTTGGAGAGGACTTGTAAATATTATTAGTATCATGAATGCTTGGCATTAACCATCGGTAGCCTTTATATTAGAATTCATTTAAGTCAAATATTAAGCACCAATGTAAATAAGGATTTCAGTGGCACTGACAATCATAAATTATACATTTCTTTAAGCTTCACGTTTTCTGCTCTAAGTTAATTCTACTGATATTTCTACCAAATATGTACTTTGTAATTACATTGAATTATCTACTCAATACTTGAAAAAATATACACATAAACTTTGTGCTGTTGACTAGACATCTTTATTCTCCCACATACTGATAAATAGTAAGTCGACATATATTGTGAAAACTCTCTACCCTCATAACCTCTGCGCTCTCACATGTTGTCTTGGGCTGTCTTTCTGTATGCATACGTGTTTAAACCTGAAAATCGTGTTTCTCAATAGAATTTGTTTGGGTTTAATTTTTTTTTTTTTTTAAAGAACAGAACTGATTAAACATTTTAGCACTCTAATTGCAGGTGTGTCATCTTTACAGATTAATGTAATTGCTTCCTTTACAAATCTTCAATTTTTCAACTCATCCTCTCTCCATAAACTTCTGCAGATTCATCTGACCTGGTCTTCACTTAATGGTGACTTCATGGCAACGTCTACTGCTGTAGCACAATGCTTAGGAGTCAAAGCATCTTCTGCTCTGCTTCCAACACACAGGTGGTCTTTCACTGGGTAATATTCTCACGTTGCCCAATTTCTTCCATTCCTCTTGCAGTGACCTCTGAGAACTCAAAATAACATTTTCCAGTTTGTCAAAGTAAGGAAATAAATAAATAATTTATTTCCTTAAGGAAATAAATGAAAAAGGGTGAAAGAAACAGATATATTAGTGTTCTGAAAAGAAAAACTTAGCTATCAAGTGACTTATACAGTATATTCTATGGAAACTCCTAGTTACCTTTCAGCAGATGGTTCCTCTCCTACATTTATATCAAACTGCTAAGCCCTCAAGGACATAAGGAAGCACCTTGCTACATACCAAGAAGTAGTAATGATTCACCTGCAGTGGTCCACCTTGCTACCTTTAAGTCAAACCCTCTGGCAAGTGGTGACAATTGCATTGTTAATATGTGCCATTGGAGGGGAGGAAATAATATACATGATTTTCATTGAGTATTGATATTATGTACTACCCAACTGTTTGCTAAGGCATATCAAATGCCAAACACAATGTAGCCTGGACATTAGATAGTCAAGACTTCTCATAAATATCTAGAAGGTCTTTTCAGAAGAAATATAATACCACCTCCTTCACCCTCTAAGCAGAAGACAGAATTTCTTACTTGAATGGTAACTTAGCCAGAAGTGCAGCCACCCTTGGCAGAGTGAGTGAGTAAGCTAATAGATCTTGACTTTCAGTTCAGAGTAGGTTTTCATCTGGCTGGTGAAGGCTAGGAGCAAAGGATATCTGCATCTGCCTGGATGAATAAAACAGAATGGAAAATGATGGAACTGATATGAGATGGAGCTGTCATTTTCAGCTCTGGGGTGGGATGGAATCTGCCAGGCACAAGATTCTCTATTTTCTCACTTGCAATCTGAGCCTTTTGTGCTGGCCTTTAGTGCCATATTATTACTTCTTTCCTTTTGACTTCTTTTGCAGAAAATGCTTATCTAAGGCTAACTGTCCCCATTTAGACTTCTAGGTTAGTCCACACTTGCCCTACTTCAGATTTTCTGCCAGCCAAATGCTTCACTTCCACGGTGCAAGAATTTTCTGCTTTTTTTGGTGATGCTCTTGCTGATAGAAAGAACTTCCACAGAGCTATGATAACATTTGTCTTCAAAAATCTTCCTTAAAAACCTTCTTTACTATAATGTTGTGATGAAATTTGGAAAATAGATTGCTAGTATGTGACAACTAGTACTTTTAATTCCATCAACTCATATTCCCTTGCATTTTTCCATCTGCCTATAACAATCTTTTGACTCTCATCTTAAATTCATATTACAGACTTAAGATCATCAAACTAAGGATCATCTGTGAGTGTTGTAATCTGCCGTGATAATAGTCTGCTACATGGAGGAAGTTCTTTGACATTATAGTAATGTCAATTGCCATCACTTGTCAGAGCCTAGAGATAATACCCACCACCCCCCGGCACTTACAGCTAAAAGCTAGAAAATATAAAATGATAATGCTGTTTTATAAAATGTTTTAAGGTTTAATCATTTAAGGAGTGTGTCGGGTTTGCTTGGCTCCCTGCCAAACACAGCTTTTGTGTTTGGTGGTGATATACAGGTGGTGATGTAACTTGTGTCACCAGTGGTGTAGCTCACGTTACTGGCGGTACAGTAACGTTGATGGTGGTGGTGTAACGTGCGTTGCCGGTGGTGTTGTCTGAGTTGCTGGTGATGTTGCTTGAGTTGTCGGTGGTGTAGCTGGGGTTGCTGGTGGTGTTACTTGAGTAACTGATGGCATAGCTTGAGTTGTTGGTGATGTAGCTTGAGTAGCTGGTAGCGTGGAACCCCAGCGGCGTGTTTGAATCTTTGTCCCAGCCACAACTGTCAGCAGTGGTGTTCTACTGCCACTCGATAAGCACTAGCCAGGCCCCAGTACAAGGCAAAGAATCGCATATTTGGATCCTCATGGAGGAAACACCCTTCTGCCAGATGATGAACCATCTCATCAGGATCAAACACTTGCTCTACTGTGAAGTCCCATGTTATAGGTGGTGCTACATGTCCTACAAATTTGCCAAAATTTTCCCATGTTCCTTGACACGCAGAGACTGGCCTGTCCAAAGACCTTTCCAGAGTTCCAGCTTGTCCTTTCGAGGTTAGACCTTTCCTCAGGCAAGGAAAACACTGCAACACCATCCTCCCAATGTTGAATAACGCCTTCATGGCATCCATTACTATTGTCACCAAAGAATCTAAGTAATAAGTGATGTCAAGTTTAGCCCGAAGGTTTGCATTACCAAATGTCTGGTGCCAGCATTAAGGTAAAGGAGATATTTACTCCAAGGGAAGAAGTCACTCTCACTCTGTTCTCCCTCCTGGGGTATAAAAATAGCCAAAATTAAGAAGAAAATTAATAAAATTAACATTGTTTATATGTTCTTCACTTTGTTCCTGAACAAAACCGATGTTTATATAAGCAAACTCATTTCTAGCAGCTTTCCTGGAAATGTTCCTAAATGTTTACAAAACAAAACTACTTCTTGCCACTTTCCCATATTGTTTATGAAAACAAGTTATGTTTACACTAACGTGTTCTCAAAACNACACCTAATTATGTAAGGGAATGATATGGAATACTTCCTCAGTTTTGCCCCCAGTTTCTAGGGAAGACCTATAGACAAACTACCACAAAGAGGAAAGCTGTTTAAAACATTTTTGAAAAGACAGCAATGAGGAAATATCATGTCTCATCAGAGCTGTTGCAGTCTGAAAAGTCTTGTGCAATGAGGAGGGTAGTTTCCTATTTCTACTTTGGAAAAAACAAAACAAAATAAAATAAAATTAAAAAATCAAAGAAAAATAAAAACCAAACAAAAAACCAAACAAAACAAAACGAAAAAACCAAACCAACATGTATTTTTATTCATAGGCAGCAAAATGTCTTTAAAAGAGACATGAGGACAGAGACTGAATCAAACAGAAGCATGAAGCTATATTTATGTTATAGCTACATGCCAACCTAGAGAACCAAAAATGGCCAGAATGCCATCCTTCCAAGTGAAGAAAAAAAAAAAAAAGCAGCTTCTGTTTTTGATGAAGAAATATTTCATCACAAAGTTATGCAATGGTTCTGTCATCTGATAAAAGTGTTTTCTGTTACAAAAAGAGAAAAATAATTTACTATCTCTGTTGCAATGTTGTAAAAAAGCATTAATGTCCAAAAAGCACTTTAAGAGCTTCAGGTAGAATACACCAAAATCACATGCACTCAACCTTTATGAAGTGCATATCCTTAACTATAAATTATTTTTAATAATTGAAAAATTATTGCTTTGTATATTATTTTATTATGTTTCTCATAGCTATATAAATACATATAGTATATTCCAAAATGAATAAATTTTGGAACCCAGCAGTAAGGAAATGTTTCACTGTTTTTTGAAAAGTTTTCAATTTAAAATGATTTACAGAAAAACCTGCAGCTACATGCTTTTACACAGTGTACAGAAATCTAAGTGATGTATACAAAATCTTGGGAAGTGTGAATTGCATAGAGGAATTGGGTTTGTTTCTCTTCACATTTCTGGAAGGTTTTCTAAATGACAGCATAGTTCAATGAATATGAAGTAAAGAAAAAGGCATGAAGACATATTAAAATATTTTTTTGAAAAAAGAAATGACATGAATACATGTCAAAGTACATTTTTTTTTCTTGTTATCTGTAAACTTCCTTCATAGAATTTGTTGGTTTTCTTTCAAATTATTATTGCAGAATAGATCATCATCATCATGGCTAGACTTCGCAAATGAAGATTTGCGAGGGTTTTACCCACGCTTGCTGCAAGCGCGCTGATGGCTGATAAAGCCAATGCGACATAGGCAAGTCCGATTGCAAAAGGCACAGCAGAAAGTTTCAGTAGGTGGTACTATCAGGGCACGGTTCTTTCTGCGTTGTCTTTTCTCCTCCAGACTGATTCTGCGTGCAGTTTCAAAGGAGACAGCAGCGTTATAGTTTGTGTGTCTCCACGTCTCCCGATTGGAGGCCAGAGCGGACCACTGATGGTGGTCAATACGGCCAAGGCTGAGGTGTTGTTTCAGTGAGTCCCTGTATCTCTTCTTTGGGCCTCCTCTCTTGCGGCAGCCGGTGGCGAGTTCACCGTAGAGCACAATCTTAGGGAGGC
>VXAU01002756.1:126596-143195 GCA_013399695.1 Formicarius rufipectus
AAGCTCTGCAATGGAATTTTTGCCTTGTAGACCTCATATTTCATTCCAGGCATGTGACAGTTGATAGTCTGTGAAATGAAAGGTTTGGGATTTACTAGACCATTTACACTTTGTCTGTAACTTTTGCAGGTTCTTACAGACCATGTTACACTTCTGGAACAACTGTGCAAAATATTGCAGAAACAATATAGATTGTATTTTTTCTACTTTTCTTATTTAATCTTACTTTAGGAACTGCATATTATTTTCCAGTTAGGTATTTTTAGCAGTACATATAAATGATACCATAACTTGTTCATTTTTTCATTGCACCTTTTGCTGACTATTACTCCCCTCATCCCCAACAACACCAAAACAAAAATTAAATTAAAAAAATAAGACAGATTAAGTTCTAATTAAAAACATAATATTATGAATGATTTCTCACGTAAGAAAAAAAAAATCTAGTTTTACGCTGTGATTTATTTTTATGTTTTGCAAGAAGTAAAACATCTCTGTGGTGTCAGTACAGTTGGAAAAAATTTCAGCTTTAATTTGTAAAAATGTTGTTATCCACTCTTTAATTCTCTTTTGTTAGCTATAATTGCACAGATTCATTATTCATTTTCTTCAAAACCAAGAAATTACCACAAAAACAATCCAAGTTAATTATCAAGAAGTATTTTAATATTGTTACTATAAAAATCAGAACTGGTAGAAGAAACCTGCTCTTCCTCTTGGCACACCCAGCTCAGGTTCGCAAGATAGACTAAAAGTTGGAACTGGGCAGGCTGGAAGGGAGGTCTGCAAGGCTCCTGCCTCCCAGCTTACAGGTGGGTGTTTTCTTCTCAGAGTTGTAGAGGCAGATGGCTTTGGTGTGACAGCCAGAACCCTCTCAGTGCATATTCATGTGAGCATTTCCACACTATCTCAAACTGTGAAAGGAGACTGGAACCAGGTTAAAGTTGTCCGCAGGTAAGGACTTAAGGAATATTTCAAATTTCTAACTGGTTTTTGTCATCCTTTATTAATGCCATCCATATGCTAGAGCCTTCAGAATAATTTAAATTATTTTTACAACCATGGGATGCAACTATGGTCTTTAATATGGTTTGAAACTAAACAAAGTTTTAATGTAGAGAAAACAAAAAATAATCTCCTAAACCTGAGGAAAGAACAGTATGTCTCAGGTATGTTCTTGAATGATGGTCTTCACTGGGCTTGTGTGAGTATGCATTATTTAAGTGGATGAAAATATTATAATTTTGTTTCCCTGCTTACTTTTCATTAGTAATGACTCTAGCATGTATGATTGTCATAGCCAGTGATTTTATTTACCAGACTTGTTTGTATTCTCTATAAGCTTATTACTATTCTGACAATATTTCAGCATACTAAATAGTGGCAATATATGCACTGGAGTCTATGGAGTGAAGGAATCTGATCAGAACCATCAAAGTACTTATTCAACCTAATTAAAATAAGTTAATTAATTTTTAGAAATGTTAGCTCAATATTTAGAAAAGTTATGTCTTGTGTAATAAACCCAAAATAATTATTTTCCCCTTGGTTTTTATAACAATTCACTTTGTACATTTTCTCAGTTCAGCTTGCTTGAAGTAAATTCACTTTATATGAAAGACAGGTCTACATTTTGCTAGTGTTGAAAAACCACTTTCAAGGAATAGAAAATGATGCCCAAATTTTATCTTACTGTTGAAAAGTCTAACAATCTTCTGGTTTTTCATTTATATATGGTTTTTCATCATGGTTTTGTTTTGGTTTTGTTGTTGCTGTTTGGATTCTATTTCCTCTTCAGAGGAGAAACATTAAAGTCAGTTAATAATAAGAAATAAACCCCTCATCACTTTCTACAATTACCTGAAAGGAGGTTATAGTGAAGTGGGAGCAAGTCTCTTCTGACATGCCTACAGTGAGAAGACAAGAGGAAATGACCTTAAGCTGAGACAGGGGAGATTCAGATTAGATATTAGAAAAACATTTTTCACTGTTAGGATAGTCAGGCACTGGAATAGGTTGCCCAGGGAGGTGGTGGAGTCACCATTCCTGGTGATGTTCAAGGGGCACGTGAATCTCTTGCTGGGTGATGATGGTTTAGGGGTGACAGTGACAGTGCTACATTGGCAGCTGAATTGGATGACCTTGGAGGTCTCTTCCAACCTTGATGATTCTATTACTTTATGATTTTATTAACTGTGACTACATTGAGTAGATTTGCTAAATGTTGTAGTTTGGAGCTTTGCTTTGAGATAGTGCTTTAGTTAGTGATGTTCAGTTTTTCTTTCTGATACGGAATTTTGGCACTTAGGCAAGTACATCAATACCTGGAGAGCAATAAGTACCTAAAATGGATGATTCATCACATCCTGACATCTCTTTAAAATAATTGCCTGAATTCCCTAAGGAATTACTTTATGGACTTCAGTGAACACTGAGGCATTCTGGATAGGCTGGCTTTAAGACAGCATTTAAAAGGCAGGTGATATCAGCACCACATTTCCCATCTAAACAGCCTAATGTAAATCTCTCCAATTAAAGGAAGACTGGAATCCAGTTTCTGTGTTGTCAGATATTCATGTAACAGGATGTGAATGATATCTGCTCAACTAATGCTATGGTCATCCAAACACCTCTCATGTAGGGCAGACCTTCCTTCAAATGATCTCCTTTGGAAGTGGTAGAGCATTCAGAGTTGGTCAAGGAACTGCTAGGACCTTCCCAGGAATTAGGCAGGTCTTAGTTTTGCCCTCTTTACTTACAAACTCAGTTGCACTAAAGGACATGAGTAATAGTTGCTTTTGCTAATTGATAATCTTTTTTCTAATTTTGCAAAATAAGTGATTAAGTATCTTCTGTAGCAAGTTTTATTTGCACTGGCTGGGATGCAGTTCGCTTTCTTCATAGCAACCCCTATGGTGTTATGTTTTAGATTTATGTCTAAAACAGTGTCAGTAATTAATGTTTTGGCTTTCACTGAACTGTGCTTGCACAGCACTGAGGTTTTCTCTTCATTCTGTCTTCTTTCCCCCAAAGCAAGTAGGTAGGCTGAGCATGGGTAAGAATTTGGGAAGGGACTCAGCCTGAACAGCTGATCCAGACTGGTCAAAGGGATATTCAAGCTATATTAACATCATGCTCAGCAACAAAAACTGAGATAGAGGAAAAACGGGGGATTTTCATTTTGGCTTCCAAGGTGGCCTTTGCTCAGGACTGGTTAGTCATCAGTTTGCTTATAGAAAGGGGTTTAGAGAACTCCTTTGCATTGCTTATGTTTTTATCTCTTTTGCTTGTCAGATTGTCTTCACTTGATCCACAACTTTTCTTAGTGTCTTTTCTTCCTATTGTCTCCCATGCTCTGCTGGAATGGGGAGTGAGTGAGCAGTTGTGTAGGTGCTTGGCTGCTGAAAGTGTTGACCCACCACAGTTCTGTTTGGTTCCTGGCTCAAGGGATTCAGGATAATGACAGATCTGATCCAAGTGTGCTAAACTGAATTTACAGCTGTTATATGAGTTTAGTTGTGACTGTTACTTCTGTTGCTGGTCAGGATGTTGACTTATTTGCTCCTTCACCTGATTCCTTGCTCAGTCCCTTTCTTACTGTGCATTCAGTTCCAAGGATTGCCAGTGGCTTCTTTCAGCTTTTTCAGTTTGCACTGCTTATAGGTTTTTCTCTTTTCTTCACTTATTAAGCTGTCTGTCTTGACTCACGGTTTTCTTTTTTTTCTTTTTGTCTTCCTATTCTCTCCCCCATCCCACCTCAGAGGAGGAGTGAGTGAACAGTTATACAAGTGATGATTAGCTCCTGACAGGGATCAACACACAACACAAACCAATCCTTTAAATTAACTGATATCAAATAAAAATACTTGAAAATTGCGAGTATATTCCTTATTTTATGCCATACTGACAACAATGGAAACAATAGAACTTCTCAGTTTTATAACAGAACGCTCTTTATTTGAGTTTTTCCAATACCACTATCATTAGAAGAGACACAAACAGTGTGACCATGGATTGAACTTACATCATATCAAGCTGGTAGTATGTCACTGCAGGAGGGCAGCCTGCAACATCCTGAATAAATCCTCAGCAAAATTGAGAAGAAAAACACTTTTTTTTTGTTGTAGTTTTGCTGATTAATACTTTCTCTACTTTAACTGCACACTACACTACAGTAACATAAGCACTTTAAGTCTATAGTAAAGAAGAAATTTGGTTGTAATGGGCTCCAATTCCCTTACTGTGTATGTTTCTGGAAAGCTAAAAGTACATATTTACTGCTACTTTTGCAGGTATTCTGAAATATATGAAAATATATTTATCTGTATATTTATATTTAGTCCAGTGATGTCTTAGTTTATACTACAATTTTGATAAAATTTTTCTTCTTAATTGTTCATAAGTATTTAAAATAGTTGAATTAACTTCAGTTCCTATTCCAAATAACTGAAACTGATCATTTAATTTAAAAAAAATAATTGAAGAGTAATTTTTTATTTGGATTTTGTTCTTGGCTTTTTTTTATTTCCTGTGGTTCAATAAAATTAGACCACAGTTTAAATTGCTTTGGAACTATCCTACAGCTGTTTGCTCTATACTGTATTAGAAAAAGTATCATGCAAGGTCAACATGTGCTGCCAGAAACATTTGAAGTTTGTGCCATATTTCAGTAGAGGATGACATTAACTGGCTTTTCTGTAAAAAAAAATCTTTGAAGTAAGAGAAAGTGTCATAAATTAACTTTAGAAAATTGCATGAACACAAAATGTACACAGACTGAGCTTCCTCTTCTCTATCTTAGAGAATTAACTGCAACAGGGCTTATCATTCCTGACCTGGAGACACTCCTGATCTGACAAAAGTTTTCCAAATTACGAAAAAGTTCAGAAATTTGTAAAAGGAAGTTTGAAAAAAAATTCCTTTATAAAGTTGGCATGTGGCTGTGTTGAACTCCTTCTCAAGTAGTAGCATCTTTCTCATTATGTGTATTTTGAAATAGTACATGTTTTTAATGACACTATTGCAAATACTACTTTGATTTTACAAATTAAGTCTTAGATTATACTGATAGTGAATGAAACTACAATGACCAAGTCTCTGTGGCAGATGTTTCTATGCTTATATATGTATAACTGTGATTTTAGTTACAAATGGGAATAACTGTAGGACCAAATTGTCTGGGATCTAAGTGGATCTAGCAGGGCAGCAGGTCTGTTTTGAACAGACCAAGAATGCTCTTGATAGTCTGGGATTAGCAGTTAGAAATAAGTTCCAGATTAAGTAGGAGTCCTTGTGTCTTCTCCCTCACGCCCTTCACATTCACTCCAGCCCATTTCTTGCATTCCTACCATCCCACACCTGCTTCATTTCAGCACACCCACATTTCCAGATTATTGAAGTCAAATCTATAAAGGCTTCTCCTCCTGCTGAAATTATTTTGCACAGCTGTGACAGTGCATTTACTATATTTCAGGGATAGGAAAATGAATGCACAACCTTGTTCTCATAATGCACTAAGAAATGAGCGATATCAGGAGGCAGGGAATGCATGCCATTCTAGCTGTCTGATGCCTAACTGTAAAGCCTTCATAGATCCTCCTGACTAAAGAGGGAAACATAGAGAAATATGGATGAATTATCTTACCATTTCTGTTCTAAATAAGTATTAGTTTGAGAAGAATCAGGACATTAAAAATGGGTAAAAAAATACAGTCCAGAAACATAAGTCATCAGTAAAACTCCCATGGAATTTGTTTAGCCTGTAATTTTCTGCATGATTCTTGTCCTAAATATTTTTTAAGAAATTACTCTACTGGACAGTCAAGAATAATGCTGAGCTCCTTGAGGATTAGAGAGAGAGAGAAGAGGAACACCTTGTAATCTATACAAAACTGAAAGTGAACCTCTGGCATGACAAATACTGTGCTTAAAATTATATGGCCACTAACAGATTAGTTCATCTTCCTTTCCCTCCTTTATCCTATTAATAAAATAGAAACAATAACGGACATTTTTGCAAGTTTAAAGATTCATACTTAAAGAACAAAAATAAAATAAAAAATTACATTAAATATGGGTGATAGTCTGAACAGCATGATGAGCATAAAGATAAATTGATGAGAACATCAAAGGTATTGAAATAGTGTAAGCACTGTTTTGGGATTCTTGTCTTCGTCATTCCAGGAATTTGTGTATATGCACACATGTGCAGGCACTTGAGAGGCAATTTGCTGTGTAGTTTTATTTAATTCAAAGTAACACTTCATAACAAAAGGCAAAGGCAACAAACAAAACAAACAAAACAAAGGCAACAAAAATAGCAACACTATATTTGTTTTCTCTAACTATGCATATACATCACAAAAATAACAAATTTTCCATTGCTGTTTGTATTGTATAAATAACAGTTTTGTTTATCAAGTATGGATATATTGGAACATATATACTTGAAAAAATAAAAATATAGTATGGATTTATGATGAACTAGTACTTTGCTAAAGCCAGATATTTGTAGAGGACATGATTTTCTGACAGCTCTAACTTGTCACCACATTATGAGCAAGTAATGCAGTGAAGAAGTTGGCAGTAGTAAGATCAGCAAGTGTTCTTACACAATAAGAAGTAGCAGTTGCTCACACTGATCCTTTGAAAGAGAAATGTTCTGAAAGGATGCTGTCAAAATTGGTAGACTTTGAAGTGTGACCTACCTTGATAATATTTCCCTATGGCAAATCTTACTGTAAAGATTGCAAACACTTAAGGCAATGGGATTTGAGAGAAGTAAAACAGGGTTCCAATTCAGGAAATTCTGATTTCTGGTCACTGAGCTCCTGACAGTATTTGCCCTGACATAAGGAAAGTCACTTGAGGTAAGCTGTACCTCTATGACATCTCCTTATTTTGGTGGACATCCACTTTCCTAAGGGTAAGCATATGCCAGGTTTCCATAGCACATACTCCTGTGGCAGCAAGGCGGGTACCACTTCCAGGGGATAGTGTCTTTTTCAGCTCCATAAGCCACCAAAAACATCCAGACAGTTTTCATCCAGCCTCCATGAGAAGCTGGGATTTTCCCTCCTTTTCTCAAAAGCCTGGCTTGAACAAGTGCACTGATTAGATTTTGTGCTTTCATCTTTCTTTCTCTGCAAAATGCATGCAGTAAAACAGGGCAGGCATTAATGTTAGAAGTGATGTAGATGTTTACATAGTGCAACACTTCTGAATTCCCAAGTTCCCTGATGAACTTGATTTCTTCTAGGTTTATTATAGCTTCTCTTTTTAACTGGAGAAAAATTTTCTCTTTTGCTTATCCTTAAACCTGAAATTTCTCAGATTAAATAGTTCAAGGTCAAGAATATCCTACTGTCCTCAGATGCATAAATTACAGGTATGTTTTGAATAGATAAATTATATTACCCATACTTAGATCAAAGCTTCTAGTTAAACTTTTGAGAATCTTTGAATAAAATATGATAGTCTGGGAGCAAGAGAGATTTTATAACTTTAGCTGCTTAGATAGAAGTATCTTTTTACCCAGCTCAGAACATCTTTTCCACAGTATTATATGTCTGCAATTTTACAACAAAGATAAATCACAAATATGAGCCATGACACAAGAATTTCTCACCAATTATCATCTTCAAAAATGAATAGATAAAAAAGAAAGTGTAGTATTTTTGAATGTGGTCTTAAGTTATATGTCCACAGATACCTGTTTTTACAGTGAAAGTAATTTTACTAATTTTTTTCACCAGCACACTTCCAAATTAATTGTACATATAATTACCAGGGTAGGATATCATCAAGTTTTATAACAAAATTTGTCAATTAAAATGCATTTTGAAAAATGTCTTTATATAAAATTGTCAGAGCAGTGATTAGGGAGTTTCAGATTTCAGCTTCCCTTGCTGAAATCTTTCCGCTTTAACATTTCTGAATCGTTTCAATGATTTAGCATGAGTATAAGATTACAGACTTCTTATGGGAGGGGTGTATCCCAGAGAACTGATAATCTCACCCGAGAAATAGTTAATCATGGATAATTTGCACATACTGTTATTATTTATGTTTATTTCAATGATGATGCATGGAAACAAACAAGAATAGTGCCTGATTGTACCAGGCAAAAACAAAGTGAAAAAATAAACAAATACCAAGAAGGGACTGTGCTTTGCATCTTGTAAAGTGAAAGACATGCATGGGAAATTAATGTTTCACATAATGTTGTGTAAGCAGAGATGGAAGCAAATGAATTCCAAGGCTGTGAGTGTCGGGAAAGGAGGAAGAGATGAGGGAGAAGGTAAGAATAGAGTGGGGAGGAGAAGAGTCAGAGAGGTGAGAATTGAGTTGGGACTGTGGGGAGCACCCTGGTACCTGAGTGACACTGTCAAGCAAGTTCTGTCCCACAGGGTCTCTGCCAGCATGTGAGAATAACAGAGATGCTTCCTGGGTGCCAGGCATCATCCCAGCAAAGCTGCCTCCGAAGCTCATGCTGCTGTCAGCACTACACTCATCTTTCCTGCAGGAGATGGACACAGGGCAGGAAAGGATGCAAAAATAAAATACTATATGTAGCTTTCTCAGGAATCACCTGAACAAATGTGGATTTCTTGCACTGATCCTCGGCTTAGTCACTGCATGGTGTTCTGCTCCCTCACTTCACTTATGGGATTCACATCAAATGAATCCATTTCTTTGGTTGTATTTACTGTTTCCTGGCAACCACTCACCTTGAAAAAACAAAATCCTGTGCAATGAGAAAGAATGGAGAGCCCTTTCCTTCCCCCCACTACTGGCCTCTGACAGGGCTTCCTATGTTTAATTCCACATGCAGTCAAACAGTCTGTATCTCAGTTGCTTTCCTAAGAAAATGATTATGCAAGTTGATTAGGGGCATGTTAAATCAGCTTGTTATTTAAACTCAACAAAGCTTAATCATATGAATAATTCTGATTTATGTAATTAAAGATGTGAAGTTTTCCTTTCATTTTCTCAGCATGTTCATGCAGATGGTCTATTTCAGATAGGAAAATGAAAGACATTTTAAAAGGATGACTTTGTACAAATATTTTTCTCATATAACATGAGGAAATATGGCTGAAAATTAATTGAAGGATAAAATTAGTGATGACAAAATATTAAATAATAAATTGCTTCTGTGCATTACAATGGTTATTTTCAACTATGTGCATAGGGAAAGTATATACAGAAATTCATCCAGGAAGATGTCCTGGAGAGTCCATGGGGAGTTCACTGGTAGGGGGAAACCAAGATTTTCAGTGCAGTTTGTGTGAAGGGATGTATTGCTTAATATGTTATTTCTGTTCCTTTTATTGGCAGTTGAATGTTGTGTGTTTGTTGTCTGTTATTATACAATTCACTTTTTCTTGGCAGATAGCTAGCATGCACATTTGAAGAAAGCTCCATAAGGTAAATGTCAGTGAATCAGACCAAATCAAACCAAAGATCTTTAGTCCTTTACTCACATTTCAAGACAGACTGTAACAAATGCTTAGAGAGCAAACATATATTACTTCCCCAGTATATTCTCCTAAACTTCATTAACTTGTACATCAGGGACTTGAATCCTCAAGCTCAACTATTTTTTAGGGTGGTGGAAAAAAAAAAAAAAAAGCAAACTAATGCACCTAAACAGAACCAATATAAATTACAGTAAGTTGTGAAGAGTAAGAATCAAATCCTAAAGTTAAGAAAGGTCTAACAAAAGCTTAATAGCCCATATAGAAGTAGATCATTATGCAACAAAAATCTTTTAGGCTGGAAAAGAGCTCTCAGATCCTAAAGTCCAACCATTAACCAGCACTGCCAAGTCCACCCTAAGCCATGTCCCTAAGTGCCACATCTGCATGCTTTGTGAACACTTCCTGGAATGGCAACTCCATCACTTCCCTGGGCAACGTGTTGCAAAGCTTGACCACCTTTACAGTGAGGAAACTGTTCTCTATATATAGTCTAGAAGTCCACTAATGCACCTTGAGGCCATTGCTTCTCATCCTATTGCTTGTTCCATTTGTGATGAGACCAATGCCCCTAACTCTCTACAGCCTCCTTTCAGATAGTTGTAGAGAACAAGAAGGTTTTCCCTCAGCTTCCTTTTCTGAAGACTAAACAACCCCAGCTCTGTCAGCTGCTTTTTTAAGCTGGCACCAGCCTCACTGGTGCATCCTTTGTGCAAAGATAGAATCACTGAGATTAGAAAAGGCCATTCGAGGTCACTGAGTAGAACTGTAAATACCATGGTACACCCTGGAAACAGCACATACATGCGAGGGTTTGGATATGCATGTGTGCCTTGCAGATCCTCAGTGCGAAGCAGTCCTGTATGGCACAACACAGTGAGACCTGAGCATTTAGCTGGGAGTTCAGAGGCCCTGTCTTGTAGAAGGACAAACAGCTCAGAGAAAAAGAAAGGACAGATTGTTCTTCACAGTTCAAGAGGGAGATGCGTTTCTTTAAATATCTTAAATTTCCTTTCCTATCAAGAGGCAGGTTAATAGTAAGAAGACAGCTTAAATTAGCGTGCTACTGGTGCAATTAAGTTTATAGTCTATGGCAAAAGGTGCTAGATTATATTCACCTTACAAGGAGAGGAACATCTGAGACAGCAGTTTCAGTAATATCTAGTCTCAGTGATTTGCAATGAGATTTAGATTTTTGAGACTATTTTAGCTAATATCGGAAATAAGTAGAATTCAGAAGTTCAGGAAAGTACTGCAAAACTATGTCTGAAGGCAGGAACAGCAGAAACTTTTATTTTAAGGGACTATGTAGACAAGTCCTATTGACTACTGGAAGAAAAGCAAAACTTTGCATGATGTGATATATAAGATCAGGAATCATTCAGACTAAAATCTACTAACCCTTTTCAATACCGGAAGGAGAAAAGGCCATTCAAAACTAAAATGCAAAGATTCAAAATGAGAAGTTTTACCGTATATAACATGTAAATAGCCTGTGGTATTCTACACTATCTGGAATAGTGTTCAAGCATATGAAAAAAATCTAGATTTGAAGTAGTATTTCTGTAAAGAATATTAATAGTCCTTGAGATTAAATGATTATTAAACTGACTGAGTAAAGAAGAGATTTTCTCCCCAACAAATGCTTTTTTTTTCCTTTTCATTTCTAATACAAAAACTTGAGATTTCCATGTAACGTTTAAGAAAAATCTTTTTATACTCTAGTTAATAACTGATTTTCTGTGTGTGTTTGTGTGTGTGTGTGTGTGTGCTCGCGTGCCTACAAACCTTCACTACAAGTAACATTGAATTCTCCCTTCATTAGCACTGCAGAAGAAAGATGTGTGTTTATGATAAAATGGAGAATCATACAGGAGGGAGGAATCTTACAGATGGAGATGATATTTCCCTGTGATTAAAGAAATACATGATTTGGTAGTAAGAGGGAGCTTGACATACTCAGGCAGCTGCCAGATGAAGAATGCGGAAAAGCACAAAGTGTCTGACAGTGCTTGAAGTTGTTTTTGTATTACAAAAGGGAGGGAAAAAAGACCTTTTCAGATTGACTCTGATCACTGAAATTAGTTACTTGACTCTGACTCTTGAGGCCCTCCCAATTCTCAAGGAGAAAAAGAGAAAGAACATCACAAGAGAGACAAGAGGTCTAAAGAAAGCAAATTTAAAACTCCATGGATTGCTATGTTAGATTATAAGAGGAAAATCTAAATTTTGAAAAAAAAAAAAAGAAGCTCAGGAGAGTTCAGAATTCCTTAATGACATTATATTGAGGACACATTAATATTTTTCAATGCAAAAAGTTGGATCAGAAGTTTAAAAAGAAATCCTCATGACTGAATCTCAAGTTCTTCAACTACAAGAAGCTCAGATATAAAGTAGAAACAAGTTTAATTTATTAGGAATGAGTACAGAGGGATGCTCAAATATGTGAACAGAAAATCAGAAAAACACAAAGCTTTCCACAGCTACCAAGGGTTACAAATTATATTATCGAAACATTCTTTAATTCTAAGAAGACCAAAGCTCTGTTTCTAGTACAAATGTGTTTTGTTGTTGCAATAGACCACTTTGTGTTGCCTGTGAAATGATACTGTGCACAACAGCTTTTTTCCCTTAAGCTTTAGATGATTTTGGCTTTCCTTCTTTAAGCCAGGATAGTGCTAAAACTAATGCATTTTCTTGTTGAAAGAAAACTCAAAATATGCTTCTAGTCATTTTCTTTATTGCAACTTGAATTGCAAAGTATTCCCTTCACTTTTTGTTTTTACTCCAGGTAGTGCAAGGTGGGAAAAGCTTTAAATCTCTATCATACGCTGCATAGAAAAATGTATTCCTCTAGAATAAAGATATCAAGACCTGCATTAAGGAGATCAAATTTTAATGTAGTCAAAAAGAATTCTTTTTCCCACACACGGCAGTAGTGTAATTGACAGATGATTATATATAAACCTTTGCCAAGAATGTTGCTAAGCACTTTAAGTCTGGCAAACTCTGTGTTACTTTGTGATTGGTAGAAAAATCTATAATTTTCTCTTGGGGAAAGGCCAATCTTATATCAACTCAAATGTTACACCATGCTCTTCCCATCACAAAATTCCAGCTGCACACACTGGATGTGCTCCCAAAAAGATGGATCTTATTTATTTTTAATAGAACTGAAAATTTATTTAAGGAAACAAGTTTACCAAACTTGACTTTCCAACTGTTAACAACTTTGAAATTAGAAGATGCTCTTGAATTCACCTCTGGTTTTCAACTCACAAGTGAGATGTTAAATTAATTAATGAAGCAATTCATTACCAGGGATCGTAGAAAGACATTGAGACTCTGGAGCCCTTTCCCCTCAATGTCTCTCAGTTTGACATAAGTTTCCACTGTCAGTCCAAGTTCATATACAAGAAAAGCTTCTGGTAAAACAATTTTGTGATTACTTAGTTTGGTCTAAGGGGATATTTGGGATTATGAAGGCTTTTTTTTATGAAGTGTGCTTTTTGAGTCATTGTAGATGATTATTATTTAAACATACTGCCTTATCATGTTTGTAATGTAAGATTATATATACACATAAACGCACAAAAGAAACTGATTTTAGGAGCAGTTAGTATTTTTAAATAGTCAATTTTACTGTGTTATTCAAAAAATGTGTTAGCATCCTTCCTTCCATAAGGTGGCATTAGCTATCTCAGCCCATAAGACAGTAACTTCCCTCAGTGAACAAATAATTTTGAAGCAATTCTATTTTAGAAATAATCATTATCAAAGCTCATGAATCTGCTGTTTAATGCAGATTTTAATAAGTGCTCATACTTTACAAAATACTCATAGCATTTTTGTCAGCTTTTCACATTTCCCTCTCATTAACTTGGGTATGATTTGAGGATTTTGTGAGAGGTAAACATTGTTACCTCATGTATACAGGCAGGCTGATGAAGCTTTGATATTTTTAGTTTAAATTATAGGAAGGCCTCATTTAAGCAAAGTAATAATTGTGGGCCTCGACCAATTTGACACTGCTAGCCTAGTGGGAGTTGCATCCAATCTGCTATTGAATAGCTGGATGCCATCTCATTTTCTGACATCTGAGCTGAAAATTCACTGCTGTTAGATAAACCAATTTCTTCTACTTGAATGATGAACTCGATAACTGATGCTAACTACAAAAATATTTTTGGGCTGCAGAAGCAAGAAGGGAGAACCATATGAGTGTACACTTGACTAAAAACACAAATTAACTGACCATTTCTGGCCTACATTTCTTGTAGACCTGAGTTAGCTATTTTTTACTGATCAAAATAACTCATAGCAGTTATGCATATATTCAAATGTAAGTCATTTGCTGTCTCAATAAAAAGAAAGAGCAGACAAGATCCCATGATACTTTGAATGCTAATCCTTTTCTTTAAAGTAAATGAAACAGTCTCTTCACTGTCACTTGCAGTCCTTTAGGACAAATAATCCATGTACTTCATGCAGAAAAATAATCAAAAATGCCTGCATGATGAAATGTGCTTCTTTGAAAAACTACTTCTGGAATGCTTGTGCAAAAAGTCTTCTGAGACAAAATTGTTAAAGCAGTTCATTTTTAACCAAAGGATACCTTTTCCCAAAGTGCATCCACATTCTGATTATGATCAGAAGATGTATTTGACTGCATAGAGTATAGATCCATATGTTATTAAAAGAATAAGCATAAGTAAGTAACTTGTTTTTTTCTAGAAATGCTGCAAATGCTTAATTAGGATTGAAGTTATCTCCAGAGTGACAGTACTTTTTATATATCCTAAATGATATTTATTACCAGAACCAAGTATAGCTGGGGAGCAACCTTAGCTGTGAGTGCTGCAAAGGAAGCTCAGTAATGAATCCTGGCAATGAGGCTCTAATCATCTACTTTCATGGCAATTATGCAGTGTATGAGCAGGCCTTCAACTCTTGGAGGAAGATGGACAATCAATACTGAATTTTGACCTGCCTTTTAAGACATTCTAAACTAATTTAATTGGGATCACATAATTACTCAAAAGGCAATCTCAAGTGCATTATCATCCTCCTGTGTCAGCCTTGCATACCTTGTTATCCTGTTAGAGAGTGTCAAAAAATTGTCACAGAAGACTGAATCTTACAGAGGATAATAACCCCAATGCTACTTCTTCAAGCCTTAAACCTGGGATTTGAAATAATGAGAGGACTCTGCTGCTGGGAAGAACCTTTTTCATGTTTTGGGGAATTTTTTTGTTAAGCTAGACCACCCCGTTACATCTGTCATAGGGATTTAAAAACAGTATTTTGAACAGTGGAATCTTCATGGGTTTTGTTCAGTGATTTATTATGCTCTATTTGCAAAGGTGTCTAGCAGTCACTTGCTTGCTGGGCTATATATATTCCTAATGATCCCTTTCCATTTCTGTAGATAAGAAATAACATGGAAATTATACTTCTTAGGATGACATCTCATCTGTTTTTTACAGAAAGTTTACAAATAGAATTTATTCTGATTTTCTTTTCCATTTCATTTAAATCCACAATAAAGTTTGATAGTATAATGCTGCAATTTATATCTTAGTGTTACTGTTTGTACCATTTGTTGACAGAGAGAAAAAGGCAAATAAGCAATACCAAGAAAATTCTTTATTTACTTGTAATTCATACACACTCCCAAAGACTTCGAATTCTACCAAAATGAAAGAACCTGAAGTAAGATCTAAGAAAAATATTTTTCAAAGTCTTCCATCAAACTTGGTTTTTATTTGTCAAAAAGCAAGATACAGCTAATAGAATATACCATCGATATTTGGATTGGGAACTTAAAATGATCCACCAGTCAATTGTCATTCAGACTCTACCCTCAAAGGCAAATATTATACTGTCTTTCCTGCATTTCTTTTTACTTGGCCATCATTCACTTTTCCAGTGACCTGTAGGCAACCATGTTTTGTCTCTACAGACACTGTAAATTCTAGCACTACTCCCCAGCTGGAAGTTGTTGTGGACTTCTATATTTTACCTGCAAATACATTGCTTTGCATTCTTTTGCCAGACCACGGAGAATTCCATATCATGCATGGTGTGGGATTCAAAAAGGAGAAGCACTACTTCTCATTTTACTGATTTTCTGTGTGATGCTTTTGAAATCATCTGAGAAAGAGACAAGCTATTGCTGACAGCAGGCTTGGCTTGCACAAAAGAGATCAATCTATATCCAGATCAGTCTGCTGCAAGTGCTCCCAACAGCGTTCATATCTTTCTAGTTGAAGTGCTTCCATTTGGAACTTCTATGCACAGATTTTCTTCCTCTACCCTTTTATCAGCAATGGAGATTTGATGTCAGATTTTAAGGACAACTAAATCAGCATAGGGCAATTTCAAAATGATTGCTGTACTTCTAAAAATATTTCAGACAGAATATCCTAAGTATTCAGGAATAGTTATAGCTCAAGTTTAATGTGGTGTCTGGCCTTAGCTTTAGGATCTATAACTGATAGTGGACACATACTAACAAAGCCAGTTCAACATATTAAATGCTCAAAGATTAGTGAAGTGTATTAGCGGTACATAGTGGTCCACATACAGCACAGCTGAATCTATCCTTGCTACACCCTGAGAGAAATATCAGTGTATTTCTGTGCCCTGATGTGATGGGGGCAATTGGCAGAATTGAGGGGCAGAAATGTTGGAGTATAAATAACGTGGTATTGCTGGTATGGTGAGAAACAATTAGAATCTCTCCAATGCAGATGGACTTAGTGCATTTTGGGAAGAACTTTGGCTTCATCCTATTTTGACTTTTTAGGGGAGAGAGGGAGGGAGGGGAGAGAAAAATTAGTAGATAACATATGTGTCTCATATGGACACACTAAAGATATGATCAGAAAAGGCCACTGTAAACAGAACATGATGCCCTTGGGTGTTTCTGGAGGGGTTTGACTCTTCTGATTTCACAGCCTTAATTAATCCCATGATCTAGGAAAAAATAGTATGTGAATTATGTGACCAATGGAAATCAAAAAACTTACATCACAATTAAGGGAAAAACCCATGTGGTTGACATCATTACTGGTAATTTTTTCCTGGCCAATGCATGAGGAAAAGAATTATATTTCCT
>VXAU01002756.1:143715-212265 GCA_013399695.1 Formicarius rufipectus
TCAAATATGTCAGAAGAAAAACAAAACATAAATAAAAAGCTGTTGCCTCTCATCTTGCATCAAACATAGGCTAATTAAAATCTACATTACACTAAGGTAGAATTCATTCCATGTAATCATCAGAAAAATAAATATATTTTTCTTTTTTTCTTATTGCTTTGTCTTCCATATTGGTTTGTATTGTGCATTCATTAAATATACAATAAAGTGGATTGAAATGAGCAAAAGAATATTTTGGATTTTCTCTTCAAAGAAGGTTTCTATTTTAGCAGTTATAGATCAGTCCTCATTTGTTTTTAAGCTGTAATGATAATAACAGTAATTATATACTTCTTTATCAATATGTTCTTGTCACCCATAGTTATTTACATGAGAACTCAGAAAGGACATTTTACTTACTGCTAGGCAGCTGAGCAGTGTCACTTGTATAATTTACAACAGGACTAATTAAAATTAATGAGTTTGCTATAATGTTCTTTTCAGTGTTTACTGCATGAAAGTTATTGAAATATTCAATGCAATAACAATATTTAAATGAACAATAGACATATTTATTTAATTTAATGTTAACTTGTTTTCTGTCAAATTGAAAAGAGATTGAAAACTCCTTAATGGCAGCATGTTGCTTTTGTATATCCTCTGAATGTTTACAAATAGTTCTCTGGAGGTAAACTACATTGGGAGGAGTGTCTTCATAGAATCATAAACTCAGAGAATGGTTTGGGTTGGAAGGCACCTTATCTAGTTCCATGGGCAGGGATACCTTTAACTACACCAGGTTGTTCAGAGTCCCAACCAACCTGGCCTTGAATACACAAACTCATTTTCACTCTTCTGGTTATTCATTCCCTGGATCCAAAGGTTTAAAACGAATTTCTGTGTAATCCAACTTACTGTGTTTGTTCTCTTTTTGTTAGTTGCTAGGGGAAAACAAGGATATTATTGATATGAATTTAAGCAGCCTGTAGCTGTCATTGTTTTTAATATTGGTTTCCTAATTGTCATTTTCACAAAGTGCTGTGGAATATTTGCTCCGAAATACAAAAATGGCTCTTGTCACCTCTTTTCATCTGTCACTAAAGAGAATGCATTGCCCTTCTTTATCGTAGTCGGGAAAGGGCAGTGATGGAATTCAGTGTTCAACAAACCTACTAACTCTTCCACCACAACCAAACAAAGAAAACTATACTTGAATGATTTACTTGTTACAAATACTCTAAATATACACTTCTAGCATGCAACCACTCTGTTAGCACAAAGGATCAAATTAATTAGCAATAAGATGCATGCAAATGAAATTGTTCATTATAAAGAACTTTGCATAACGCCCCGATGATTAGTAAAGCAATTACAATAGCAGCTTCATGTCATTATTAATCTTTTTAATAACTTCTGTATACTAGATTTAGTTCATTTTTTAAGCCTTAAGACAAAATATTTGTTTGCATTATATTCCTCAAGGTTTCATTTTTTTTCTTGGTATTATTATTATAGTATTTGTATATGATTCTAATACTTTTATGTTATTATAAATGCATATATTTTTTAATAAGTCCATCCACTTAATTCCCATACTTTAAAACAAACATTTATAGGAATACTGTCTTACTATCGCCTGAGGAACTGCTGTATCTTTTTAACTCATTTGTTCTATCTGTAGAGGTCATTTGTAATGTGAATTTCTATCCAGTGTCTTTTTATGATGGACAGAAACAGACAGTTCTGAGCTTAAACAGTGAAGGAATGAAGATATTTTGTGCATGTCCCTTCTCTCACTTACTCAGTTTCATGCACAGGTAGAAGTGCAGTGGATTCAAACCATTGTTTACTGCTCCCTGACCCCAGGGAGGGAAGTTTGGGCCTCTGGCTATAGAGCCATGTACAGCCCAGTGCTGTACCTGTAAGGATATGTTTTGCAGGACAAAATGCATTTTCAGAGTCATGTAGAAAGATATCAGAGAGTCAGCAACCAACCTTTCATCTGTTTGCTGAATCCCGTCTCTGCTCAGTGTATTAATAAGGCTAAATCCCTAATACACTGATACCTTTAATTTAGCATTTTATAAGATGTAAAATACATTCCAGCTTCAGAATGGGGCTGATATAACACTGCCTCCTGCTTTTTCTTATATCTTCTTTTCATGTGACCTGTGACCCCTTTTCAAGGTTAGAAGGAAAAACTGAAGGTGTTGCACTGAAAGATGCTCTGTGTGGGCAGAGATTGAATCCTCTTGCTTTGCAGTGGCAGAATTACTTTTAACAGCTAATAAGGAGATGACTTTTACTTGCAGTATTCCCCACAACACAAGCACAGAGCCGTCAAACCCAGGCCATGGTGTGGAATACACATCCCTACCAGGCCTGAAGGCTTGTTAACTCCATATCTCTCTTGGGGAGCAGTTGATCTCCTGGAGGGCAGGACTGGAAAGTAGCACTCAACAGACTGGAAACGAGTGGGGAAAAGATTCAGGAAGTTCAACAAATCAAAATGCAAAACCTTGCATGCAGAATGGAATAACAGCATGGAGCAAGGCAAAGCTGGGAGATGACTGCTCAGAAACAGATCTTCAGGAAAGGTCCAGGGAGTCCAGACCTTCATCAAGTTAATGCGAACAAGCAGTGAGCCCTGCGGCAAAGGCAGCCTCAGCATCCTGGGCTGTGTTGGCAGTGGTGGAACCAGTATGTCCGTGGAAGTGATCCTTCCTCTTCATTGGGTACCTGTGAGTCTGCATCTGGGGGAGGGGAGTGCTCTGAGGTTCCAAGCAGAACCTCCAAAAGAGACATATGTTTCATTTGCTGTGGAAAGACAGAGGCTGTGAACCATTCAGTTTCATTTCTCCATCACTGTGATGGCAAATTCCCATTGGCATACCTCATCTGATAGGAAAACAGCATTTTCTCGTCATCTCCTTGTAGTTGTCCCAGTTCCTATTCCACCAAGTCTCACTCAGGAAGAACCTCTTGGGAGCTTCTAAAACCAATGCTATTTCATTCTCTTAATTTCTGTCAAGAAGGGAAGCAAGTCAGCTTTACACAACATAACAAAAACCAAAATCCAGATGCTGAGAGTATCTCTGAACTAAACATTAGGAGTTACTATGAATGCCCACTGGAAAAACAGTGTAAAAAATGTATAGGGCAGCTCAGATTCTGTTCTTTAAGAGCTAATATAAAGTTCTTTATTCTTTACTTCTATTGGAAAGTTCCTTTCTTTGCCTTCCAAATCAATAGGACTGGCTGATTTTCCCAAAAGCTTCTGTAAAATCCTGTATATTTCAGAGATTCATGCTCTGTATTTCTTTCCTTTATCCAAAGTCCTTAAAACCAAATGATTTTCTTTTTAAAATGTCACTATATATCTCAGAGCAGTGGAAAAATGAGCACTGGAAATTTTAGACTCCAAGGTACTTCTTCCTTTGCTGACCGAGTTGTAAATTCATATCATGCCATATTTCCTACCACATCTTTACATTGAAAATATGGATATGTTGCATACTGAAGTGTGCTTCGATCTTGCTTTCTTTCCCCAAAAGATGACAACTTATACAGAGTATGATATATATACAGCTCTTTTCCAGCTTATTCTTTAGCTCAGGTGACATGATATACTTTGGTAATGAATTCTGCTCAAGAAATGTGGAAAAACAAACAAAAGCCACTCTCCTCTCTCCCCAAAACAGAAAAGAAAGCAGCTACAAGACACTGTTCAGATGCAATCACATTTCATCCTACCTCTGCATGATTTTTCAAATTAGCACAATATTCAATTAGTTTTTACTTACAGCAAGGTCATGCTGATATTTTTTGCTGCATTGCATACTGTAATAAAATAGCATAATTAAAATTTCCCTCAAGCTGCAGCTTTAAAGTCTGCAATATCTGAGCTTATAAGGCTCTATTTTAATATACTAGAAGCAAACTACCACAAGATTTTTTGAAAGCTTTGCAAAAAAAAAAAGAAAAAAAAAAAGTGTCTTATTTTTTATTTTCTGTTGTTCAAAATTGAGCAATCCTAATTCTATATTGTTTCAAATATTACAGTGTTGAGCATTTTGGATTTCTTTTTTTCTTTCTTTTGAAATTGCATGTTGGAAGGTAAACAAACATTTTCAAATATCAATGCTGGCTGAGAGTTTTGGGTTTGAATGTGGGTGCCTTCATACCTATACCTCAAACTGTACCTCTTGCTGTCTCTCTTCATGGACTTTTTATTTTAAAAACTTCATCTTTGTCCAAACTGACATATCTCTGGACAGTTTTTCAGCTTTGCAAAAAGCAACAATTTCATTTGTTCCTAAATCTGCTTTAAAACAACTTACTCTGGTTTTGCTGATGGTCTGCTCTGTGTAAGCCTCCCGAGGATCCATTCGCATAACCCATAACAGATTAAAGCCTACAGAAGCATGAAAGGTATTTTGGATGTGGTGAAAAGGACGGTGAAAGTAAAGGGTGAGAGGACATGCAGACAGTCCTGTCTCAGCATGTCTCTGCTGCTCTTCTGTAGAGGGGACAGGTGAGCTTTGCTTGCTGAGGAGCTGCCCTGGAGCACAGTCCTGCCTGACCCCAAGCAGGAGGCGATAGCATCTGTGTACAGCATGACTGTTCCTTTCATAGCAAGGTCAGTCATGCTAACATTGGTTTACAAGGAGAAAATTTTAAATTCTTACCTCTCCTGACTGATCTGAATCCTTTCACTGGGGAATCCATGCCTAAGCAGTTTCTGAGTTCAGACTAAATGTTTCTGTTTCACCTAGAAGCTTTCCAGTTTCTCCATCTACATTCAACTTTCCATTACATCTTCCAATTCCTAAATTGCTTAGAGTAGAAAAAAGGAGCTTTGACAATGTTGATTATTTCCAAAGTCAAAGGTCTTGGTGTAGCAATAAGAACTCGATGTTTGCAACAATTTCTTACATTTTTCAATAAGGAGGAAGGAGGCATACTGCCTTTTCTAGAATTTTTTTGCTAGCGTAGGTTTTGTTTGCTCCAATTTCTCACCAGAGGAGCGACATAACTAAAGGTAATCCTTCAGATTACCTATTCTTTTTCACTATCTCACACTTTATGTGCAGAAAACCATTGCAAAACATTTACCCTTCACAGAGATGTCATTACTCCTTCCCAGACTGGTTCCGATTGCAAAATCAACAAAACCCCAAGAAACTCAAGCTTTTCAGATGGCAGTAAAATACCACTGGAGAAATGAAACTGTAGGAGGTGTCAGCCATCTGTTGTTTAAACCAACCAAAATGTATTTATTGCAATTCTTTCATAAGGACTCTGTCTTTAGAAGCAAACACATGGACATGTGTTGGCAGTAGACAGCTTTCTCTAATTGTAATAGGAAGAGGAAACATTCCTCTTTCCTTTCCCTGATGAAACAGTATTTGGAAAAATAGTAATTTTTATCAACAAAACTAGAAACATTCCAAATGAAGAATCTAGCTAACAAACACATTGTACTCTCTTGCAGAGCACACAAGTTGCTCTAATACTATGAATCAGTCAGATGTTGGGTTATAAACAGAACTCTGCAACACATTCTTTCTTACTGACTCACTCAATTTCATCCAACATGATGTTGTCAAAAATTAGAGAAAGATGGAACAAAAATGAGAATCAAATGTCAAAAAGACCTGAAAGAGATGCTAAGAAATGTAGTTATTTTTATGAAATTTCAAGACCAAGACTTTTATGTAAATGTCAGTTTTAGTTTGGAAAAAAATTAAATTAATATGGTATTAAGTGATTTATTTATTAAGGTATTAGCAACACTTCCAAAACAAGTTCAGCACTAATATTTAGCATATTTTTGAAGCATAGATTTTACTGATGTCAACAATTAGCACAATATCATATATATGTATGTTTTCAGTACAAAGGAAAATTAGATGCAAGAAGCTGTTGTTCTTTGGAAACTCATCTAAGTGCATCACAAGGATTTTATGATACTTTTAAAGTGAGAAAGCTCAGCAGTTCTAATCATATTGAAAATGAAGCCAATATATTAAAATATGGAAAAGCAAGGCAAATAGAAATATGTCACTGATTAAACCCTTCTTCTGAAATAACATTACAGAATAGCATTCTTCTCAAAAACATTATAAAATACAATCAGGTAGATTAGTGTGTTATAGAACTTGTGGTACATAGTTATACTCTATTATTCAAATTATTGTTTTTCACCTTTTATTTGTACCGCTACAGAAATTACTTTTTTCTCTTTCTTTTTTTTTTTTTTTTCCCTCCTTGACAGGGATACACTTTACTTCCATGAAAGTGTTAAAAAGTGTGTATGTTATTAAAGCATTGGGTAACAAGACAAATTCTGCCTCTGGAAGCTGCATTTCCTAAAGTAATAATTTTTAAATTAATATGAGCTAACATTATGAAATTCTAGCTCCAATGAAGGGAAAGCAATATTGCTATTGATGTAAATTGAACCAGGATATCATCCATAAACTAATTTCCTTCTTAACAGAAAAGCTGATTTGAATATGGAACTTACAACAAACCCAGTAGAGGAATTAGAGTCAAGAGTAGAGAAAAAGAAATTTGAGTTATGATGGTTTTATCACCATGAAGGGTGGCAAGTGAGACAGGAATGCTCTCCAAAGCAGTATCCATATAAGCATTATCCCACACCATAGTAATGTGTGCATCATATATGCTGTTAAAATATTTTTTAAAACTTGGATTGGAATCTTAGTACCTGCAAGCTCCTTATAATTAGAAAATTTAGGTGCTGCCATCACTAGTTCTCTTTACACGTCCTCAGTGGTTCTTTGAATTGGTGATTATTTGAAAGATAGCAGAGGCTGCAGTCAGAATCTTTCTGGGTATAAGAACAAGTTGCACTCATAATCAAGAGCTTCAGTTTCTTCTTACCATAACACTACCATTGGAATGACCTCTGGGGATGGGATGGGCATAAGTTTTCATCAGTTTTCATCCATTCTTCCCTTTAGAGTGTTTTGTTTCTGTGAGCTTCTGTGGCAGGAGCAGTGAAGCAGTGTGCTGGCACAAGTCTTATGGTTTCCTGCCTGTGGTATGGAGCCAAAATATCTCCCACTCCAAGAAAGGGAGCAAAGATAAAACCAAGATCAATCAGAAACAGGTTAAGATCATAGAATGAGTCTCAGCAGAGGAGGCTGATGGATGGCTTGTGTGGGAGACAGCAAACTTGCTGAATGTCCTTCTTCATGATACAGATCCTCAGGAGTAATGCCCATGAGGGGTAAGAACAGTAAAGCCCATGTGATACAACTGAATCTGTGCTGAATGTCAGGGACATGTGTCCTGTAACCTGTCTAGACATGAATTGTAGTAAGTCAGTGGTAATGTGTTTTTATATTCGAACACCCTTATATTGAGATAAGCTGTTACATCTGATGACTGTGTGAAACACTGCAATGGGTTTCATACATATAAATTATGTTCTCTACAATTTTTTAGTGTTTTATAGATGTCACTAAGTACCTCTTCTGTTTAATCTACTGTTTGGTCCATCTTTAGTGATTTGATATGACTGGGTACATATAAACTCATATTTTCACCTGTACCATAACCTAAAAGTTAGAGCATGACCTTTTCGCCCCCTCTAAGTATTAATCCTAGGTTTTGCATTTTGCAAAATCCTAGTGCACAAATTGGATAGAATGTAAATATCTTGAAACACACAGAGTGTTATTTTCCTCATTTTCATGAGTCAGATACACTTATTCAAGTCCAAGGAGGAGATGCACTAATTCCATGTAGTGTACCAGTGTCAGGGAGTAACACTGTGTGATGAACCACATTGGATTCTTCAACAATTCGTAACTCATTTATATAGCATTATATGTTCAAGGTTACCTTACACGTCTCCAGATCTTGTATTTAGATTCGCCTGACCCAGTCCAAAATAAAAATATATGCTACATCCTTTGCCAGTCTGGAGCTTAGAAAAAAAATGTGAAAAAAGGCACACTAAAATTTTAGAAATTTTAAAATACATAATCTAAATGTAAAAGTGTCAGAAAGTACAACATTTTGAGCCTTCCTTCCACATATAAAAAACCCTTTTCTGCATTGATGTTAAGATGTTCTTTTTTATAAATAACTCAAAGTTCCCTCTCAAAGTAATACCATATTCCAGGGCTTGAGCTGAGCTTATATTTACAATAGGTAACAGTTGCTCCTGATTGATGAGGAGTGGGTGTTTGAATCATTCCAGTCTTTCTGGTTCTTTGTGAATTTACCATTTCCTAGAGCTACAGGAGTATTTTGAATTAAAACACAACAAAACAAAAACCACATAACATTGACCATTGTGGAAATGAAACCATGATCTTTTGTTATAATTAAATATAATATATCCATGCATTGTTTAGACAATGTTCAGTTGAGGGGGGAAAGTTAAAAGTGAACATTGAGCTACTATCATATTCCTTACTACATTTTTCAGAGTTGTATTACATTAATATCAGAGTTGTTAATAAAATAGTAAAAAATTTTTGTGATGTTATTAGGTGGCAAACATACTTCCCAAAGAATTGGCAAAAACATTGTATAAAAATATATTTCCTTTCAACAAAAATATATAGGTTTTGTTTATGGGCTTATTTCAGTAAAGTGATGTTTGAAATTTTTCAAGAATCAAACCAGAAACGATGCGATCTAACTTAATAAATAAAGGTTCTGCATGATGTACAATGACAGTCCTAAAAGTCTCATGGTGACTTCATTGCATACAAAAAACCAAAACCAACAATCCTTAATTTCTTTGCTAGGAAACAATTTCAGTGGTTTGCAGGGAAGACTCTTGTGGACAAATCTCACTAATATCCTCCACAGTTTTGGTGGTACTGTTGTTCAAATCATTAACTCTTTCTTGTCAGAATCAACAGATCAGAGGGATCAGAGGCAAAGAGTGGTATTACTGAGAGTGATAGAGCTATTGGCTAAACTTTTCTTTTAATACTCCCACACATGTTATTACTACGTACAAGTTATATATGTGAATATAATATAAAAATATAGTACAAGAACAGATTATAAACAGTGAATTAAAGAATTATTTAAAAACTGGTCCACAAAGAAAATATCATTGTTGCAATTTTTATTTCTACATTGTCTTTTTTTTTTTTTCTGAAAACCATATGGAAAGCTAAAACCAGCTTCTTTTTATTTAAAATATCTGTAGAAAGGTATAACAAAGAAAGGAATTTTCATGTTGATCTTGCTACAAATTCCTTACACAGCTAAGAGTTAATTGCCCTGGGGAGCCTATTCAGTGCCCAACCACCCCTGAGGTGAGGTACCTTTTTCTAACATCCAAACTAAACCTCCCTTGATACAACTTCAGACTATTCCCTTGTGTCATGTCACTGGTCACCACAGAGAAGACATCAGTGCCTGCTCCTCTTCTTCCCCTCACAAGGGAATTGTAACTGCAATGAGGTCTCCCGTCAGTCTTCTCTCCTCCAGGCTGAACAGACCAAGTGACCTCAGCTGCTCCTCACACGGCTCCTCCTCAAGGCCCTTCATCATCCTTTGGACACTCCCTAACAGCTTTATGTCTTTCTTATACTGTGGTGTCCAAAACTGCCCACAATATTCAAGGTGAAGCTGCCCCAGTGCAGAGGACAATCCCCTCCCTTTCCCAGCTGGCGATGCTTTGCCTGATGCCCCCCAGGACAGGGTTGGCCCTCCTGGCTGCCTCACTGCTGGCTCAGATTCAACTTGCCATCAACCAGAATTATTACCAAAAAGAAGCTAAAATGGATAAAGCATTTTGATTAAGTTCTTCCATTCAAATTAGAATTTCTCAGATTCATCATAGCTTGAGAAGCTTACAGCTACTTACATGTGACATAGTTAATTCATGCATCCCAATAAAGTCTACACAAACAGGTTTTTTGTCATGACAATAAGATTATCTTCATAAATTGATAAAACAACGGGGATTGGGGAAGTTGGTTTGTTTGGAGGGAGGGAGTGTTCTGTTTAGTTTTGGGTTTTTTTGTAACAAAGAACATCTGGCAACAAGCAGAAACATTTTCTTTTCTACAGCCTACCTTGAAAATTGTTCTTTCTGACAATTAAGACTTCCTACATTGCACATTGCTCATGTTTATAGGTTAGAAGAATTTAAGCCTTCCCATGTCTCCACTTATTATCATCAAATAGACTACACCTGAATGTGAAATCCATAACACCAAATTTTATTAATATTTGAAAGAAAATGCTATTAAAAGCAGGTCTATGGTTCAGCAGCCTGTCAAATGAACAGAAGTATAATCACACAAACTCTGATGCTTATTTGATTCTGCTTTGTTTCCATAGTAACTATAAATACCTAATTGTAGTACTCTCATGAATATTTTTACCTTTTATTTTTTTCCTGACAATGGCTGCCAGTTGTTTTATGGAGGGCAAGATTCTGTGCAGAAAACATCAATAATTGTTCAGAAGTCCAAGCTAATTTATTTATATAATTTAGCTATATTATAGCTTAATTTATCCTAAGCTAATCATTTGAATAAATAGCATTTTGTTGACTAGAAGTGCCTAGTGGCTTTCCACAGGACAAGATTATATTATCCATCTTGATTAATATCTTAATTTTTGCTGTGGAAGCCATAATGATTCTCACTTGAATGGTTTTTACTGATGATACATAACACAGGAGCAAAAATTAATATGTGGTAATATTCCTACAAAGAAATAATAAAATTTATATTGAGATTTAATATTTATAGGAAGACCAGAAATTTAACCTAAAAATATCAACTTGGAAAAAGATGTGAGCAAATACACTTCCACCAAAATAGCACATTATCCATTAAAGACATGAAAAGAGGTCTTTAACATTTATTCCAGATACCATAATGATGGACACCAGGTGAAGTCAATCTTCCATGTAATACAGGTGCTCAGAAGGCTTGCAAAAGTTTATTCTGAGCCTGACAGGAATTATTTATATCTCAGCATGGAGCAGTGCAGAACATACACTCAGTTTGGGATACTGATCAGGGACAATGAAACAGATGAGCATCCTGTGATGTTTGATAAGTAAACCTTAAAAATAACAGCAAATATTTGTACTTGGAATTCATTGTGTGGTTCTGCATGTTTCTTAACAGAAATGCTTTGTTTTCTATTACTAGACCAAAGATCAAGATATCCTTCTAACTACAACATTACCTATAATTATGATTTATATGACTGGCTGCAGTTGAAATATGCAAAATAAATCCCACAGGGAATGCTTTAAAACTCTACAGGATTGCAAATTCACCTTTGTCTATGAAAAGCGTTACTTGTTTGCACCATGCAAAATTTTACACTGAGTTTGATTTTCCAGGGTTACAGGTGAGTGGCACAGACCCTGGGAATGCATCCAGATTTGACTCTGCACTAAGAAGCATGTGAGTCGTGTACTAAGAAACTACTTGCAATTCTGTGAGCAGTTCAGGGCTTTGCATAGTTTCATACATAAAGACAACCAAAATTTGTAAATCTTGTTTGAGCTTTAGAATCTGTTATAATCTGGTTTTCACAGAAATCCTCAACATGCACAAGCAGAACACCAATGAAGAAAGCCAAACAAACAAAAACTGAACACATTCCTTCCAGCAAGCGAGGAATTCAGTTTTACACAGCTCTACTATCTGTTGAGAAAGTATCCCCAGTTTTGTGGCACTGAACCAATTTCTAGTCTTTTTTTTTTTTTTTTTTGAAGCAGAATAGAAAAAATACAGCTCATCCATCAAATGTCACTAGTCCCTAGATGTGCAACAGCTTCTCTTTCTTACCTGTGTGAAAATTAGAGGTTATCTCAGAATATCAAAATGTCAGCAATTACATTGAAGAAATGCCAGCTGCTGAACAACAATAATATCGTTTTCTAAGGATCAGTCTGAGCATGTGGAGGATTGATCTGTACAAGCCTGGATTTTCTAACCTGTAGGTTCTCCTTAGATGTCTACAATAAAATTGAAAGCAGGAATAGGAAAGTAATAATGTTCATTCCTAGTGGCTCTTTTGTGTGGGTACGTGTTCATAAGGAATCTGAAGAAAGGGAGATGTCTCTCCAAAGTCTTGACAAGCTTAAAGTCCCACAGAAGGAGAATTTGTAGACTGCAAACCTGTAGCAGGAGCTAACTGCTGCCCTTTGTCAATTCCTCAAAAGACATAGTGTTGCAGAGTGGGAAGGAACTAGGGAGAAGTATGACACAAAGGCAAATATGTTCACTAGGTTCTCATTCACAAGAAGGAAACCCCTATTATGTTGAGAAGAAGACCATAGTTGCCCTTAGGAAAATGGACAATCATTACAGCAGAAACAACAAAGTTGCTTTATCACTAGACATTGAATTGTAAAATTATGTTTAAAATTGTTTGCATCGGAAGAAAACCAATTTGGCCACTGATTCAAACTTAAATTCATATTTAAGAAGTTGTCTTGTAGCATAAATCATCAAAACGCTGTGAAGACCAAAACTCTGCTCTAAAAAACCCACTTCCATGAATAACCACGATAAAGAGTATCTCTCTGCTGCTTTGGGGACCAAAGCATGGATGTAAAAATGTTGTAAGAGGAAAGTTGAAATTATTTACATTCCTTTTGGCTTTTTACTCACTTGCAAGAGAAGTAATGCTTTCCTTCTATTTTGAGTGTAAACAGAAACGTTCTACTTACAAAGATATTTAATATCACAAACATTTCTTGGGCTGTCATTATTAGTTTAAAACCTTTTTTTGTCAGACCTATTCAGCATATCCTTCAATGTCTAGCTTAGTAAACATGGAGTTCTTAATGCTTTTAATGACTAAGAGCTAAACTCCTTGATTTTAGCTTTTACATTACCCAAGTGGAAACTGTTTCTATTATGCAATGATTTATGATAATTTAATTTTTTCTAGTTAATTAAGCAATCATATTCTAATCAATAAAAATATTAATCTCTACCACTAAATTGTTGCCTCTTCAACTAATGAATGATTTTATTCATGGGATAATAAATGCATAAGAGCAGGTGGCTTTTTCCATGTGTGACATGCATACGTACACACATACATATATTTATATATATATACATACATATATATATATATATATATGCATATATATCNTAGCTAAAAGAAATCTCTACCTAAAATTAAAGATTTCAAAAGAACCTTTAACAGTCCCACAGAGCAGTTGGAGGTCACAGGGCATAAGCATCTGAACTTGAGGTTACAAAGCGATTTTGTGGCTCTGAAGCTATACATGAACTTTGTTTTAATAAAGGTGAGACTAACAAGCAGTTGTAAGGTGGTTAGTGTTATCCATGATATTAACAAGAACTTATTGAAATTCTTTGTAGAGTTCTCATTTGAAGAGTATAAAAGGAATGTCAGCAGTCTGGAAATGATTTAGAAAAGAGCTCAAAGAATAATGTAAGGTTGAAAAATCTGTCTCAACTGTAAAAGACAAAAAAAAAAAAGTCAATCTATTTAACTAAACAAAAAGAAGGTTAAGAGGTAAATGGTTTGTAGCCTGCAGCTGCCTACATGAGGAAAGTTTTTCAGGGGTAGAAGGCTCTTTAATCGCTACAGACATGGAAAATGAGACCTTGTGGCTGGAAGTAGAAGTTTAATAAATTCAAAGTCAAAATGCGGTAGACTACTTCAGCAAAAAAAAGTAATTAAACTATGCAACAATCTACTGGGGGCTGTGGTGCATCTTCCACCATTTAAAGTCTTTAAATTAAGATTAGGAGGCATTTTAAAAGATATGCACAGACTCCATCAGCATTGTGGGTTCAGTGAAGGAATCAGAGGTCAAAGTTTTTGGGACTGTTTTCCTGGAAATCAAATTTGGACAATCATTATGGTTCTCTCTGGATAAAAATCTGCAAAAAGTTCTGAGGTTTATATTCTGTTGTCCTTTCTCATATTGAACATTCTTTTCCTTTGCAATTGACTTCTTTTGAAACCATTGGCACTGCATGTCCAATATGTGTAACAGAATCCTGCTCCCAGGAATACTACTTTGCAACCTCATTCTGTTTTAACAGTGTAAGAAAAACAGCTTCTGAATTTGTAAGACGTATATTTCTCACAAGTATTATGAGTGTGACTGAAATCACTCTACAGTCTCTAATGCGAGTTCTTTATTTGCCCACCTGCATTCCACTCTGACATGTCTTTGTGCAGGGCAATGTTTGATCTCTGCTCACTGAGAAGAAAGCTCTGGGAGAATTTTTAACCTTGATTACCTAGGATTACTCAAGCCACTGTGGCATCCTAAGCATTACTCAGTGAAACCACTGGAATAGCCCTTTTACAGGGTAACCTTTCCTACACTCTGGGCTTTAGAGTTGCAAGAGTTGGATAGTGGCAATTTTTGTGGTCCGCTTAATGGTGGACCCAAACAAGACTGTGTAGAGCAATGACTCACCTCCTCTAGACAGGAATGTCATGTTTCTGCCTTTATCTTATATACATAAATAGAATACCAGATATATCATGAGCTTGTTTTGCTGAGACATAAAAGACAGAGTTCTCATACACAAAACGTGCATAAATTAAAGAGGGCTCCATGGTGAAGAAGGCTTTGACATATCTGGGGAGACTCGTAGCTGTTGTTTACACTCAAAGAAAGTAATCTTACCATGCTCATTAAGTTTGCCTTGAAAAATATATTGGATAGATTGCAAATGAAAAATTATTCCACATAATTAATCAGTGTCCTTCAAGTACAGCAGGTGTGATATATTTTAGACACATCTTAGAGAAGTAAATACTCAAATGTACACCAACTGAAACAATGGACAGATAGATCAGTACTTAACATCTCACCCAGACAGAACAACTCAAACTACATGAAAGATGTGTTGGGTCTTAGGATACTATATGCCTTTTATGGAAGCCTATTTTATTACGCTCTGGAATGTTCTCTTGTAAATGACTAAATAAATCCTCTAGGCAAGGTTGATATTCCAACATACAAAGATTCTCATGCAATACATAACTTCACATGTGAAATAATGCTAATCCTTCAGATGGGTCATTTTAATCAGTTAGATTAATCAGAACTGCAGCATATTCTGTAGTACAATATTTAAAACAGACTTCTAACAAAGGTTAAATCCACAAACTTCACTTAACTGATTAAATTTTTCATTGAGTAAATGTGGTGCTCCTTATTTGCAATAAACAAGATGGTATTCCAAGTGCTTACCTTCCACTAAAATAAGAAAATTACATTGTAATTTAAAGGGCAGCTTGCAGTCATTTTATGGGACTGTTTCCAGAAAACATAACCAGCAAACTGCCAACATGCTTTTGAAATAGTTCATATACTTTCTTCTAAAAGAATATACTGCATAAATGTTATTAACTTGCCGTTCTGTTTTATATTTGCATCGTAATGCTGCTCTCTCTAAAGAATGTAATGTAAAAAACAATACATAACCCAAGTCATATACATACAATATATTCAGTTATAGAGATTATATCTTTTAACCTTAAATTATTTTATTATTATTTTCATTTTTATGTTTACTTAAAGTTTCTTTATTATATTCCCTAAATGCAAGAAGTCTAATCATTGCATAAATATCTGATCCTATTAAACATTTGTTATGCAATTCAACAATAATGGCCCTAGGTTTGGATATTATTACACAATTACATTAAATTCTATGAATTCCTGTTTGAATATTCTGCACACAGTGACTGCAAAAATCTATCCATCAAAATCTTAGATATATTCACATTAGAAATTTTCTTCCATAATGTATGTTTGTATGTAAAACTTTTGCCTCTGCAAAGGCGGTAATGAGGTGACACATATTGTTGTGGTTAAACCCTGTTGAACAGATAAGCACCACATACAGCATCTCACTCCTTCTGCAGTGGGGTGGGTGGATAAAAGTGAGAAAACTCATGAGCTGAGATAAAGACAATTTAATAGGTAAAGCAAAAGCTGTGCACACAAGCAAAACAATGAATTAAATCACCACTTCCCATGGTGTTCAGCCATCTCCAGGAAAGCTGGGCCCCATAACATACAGCAGTGGCTTGGAAAGACATTGCCATAGCTCTGAATGCTCCCCTTTCTTCTTGTCTTCCCAGATTTTACTGCTGAGTATAAGCTCCATGTGGTCTGGGATACCCCTTTGGTCATTTGGGGTCAGCTGTCCCAAGTATGTCTCCTCCCAACTTGTGCACTACTCACTGGTGGGGTGGTGCAAGAATCAGAGGAGGTCTTGGCACTGTTAGAGCACAGCTCAGCAACAACTAAAACAACCCAGTGTTATTATCACTGATTTTGGCACAAACCCAAATGATTTAGCAACTTATGGGTTGCTAAAAAGAAAGTCAGCTCTGTCCCACCCTAAACAATGAGAGAACTTAGTTTTGCCTAACTATACACTAATGGAATAATTAAGTTCAGTAACTCAATTTCTGCAAAAATCAGTGTCAAATAAAGCTTTTACAAAACCTGGCCCTTTGATGGAAAAAAAAAAAAAATTTTTTTTTTTTTTTAAAAAGGTACCATGAAACAAAAGCTATATCCTTCCTGTCCATCAATGAAGACTAACATATCAGGCATTCTTTACCTTTTTCATCTACTTTGAAAGCAGTTTAGATTTAATTTCATATGTGCCAGGAAGTCAGGTTGATCTACTTTGCATATAAATAAATTTCCAGTCCATATCCCAGTATGGCATCCAAACTCCTGAGGTGCTTCCTCAGTGGAGAGGTGAGGAGGTGTACTGAATGCTTTAGATTTACTCAGAAACCTCGTCTGCATTATTCATATACACTCCCTTTTCTATTTTGTCACCTTGTAGTACAAAACATGGAACAGTACTAGATTTGGAAAGTTATTTTTACTTTCAATCAATAGACTCAAAAGTGAAGTGGCTTCCGGGTTTTTCAGGCATGCAGAGTTTCTTTATTTCTTCATCACCTTGATATATTAATGTTTCTCAACATGTTTTCAGGGTTGTTTTAAATAAGATACTATTTATTTCATGTGCTGCATGCACTACTTACAAGAGTGAATATTAATCTTTACTAGTCAAGTATTAGATACTAGAGGAAAAGACAAAAACATTATTGAGAAACCTCTTTCTCTCTTCTACCCCATCTTCTGCTTCACTGCTCCATCTCCTTAAACTTGACAAGATTCAGTTTCCTAGTTTTGTCCATCTAGAAGTTTAGTATCAAGAAGTGCTATATAATTAGGGGCAAAAGAGGGACATGTCCCAACAGAGGTTTGCTCCATCATAGACAAGAACTTGGAAAGGCTAAATTTCCCCCAAGAAGCAGATATTTACTAGTAACAGAAGAAACCTATTTTTGGGGGGTTATTTTGTAACCAAACACACAATCTTTAAATGCCTCATGTCAGCCACTACAAGTAGCACATTCAGAAAATCGTGTATTCCTATACTCTCTGTACTTGTCCTTAGTGCCCCATGGTGACATAAACCGAAGAGGAAGGTCACCACAGTTGCAATACTGGAGTATCATGTGCTTGCAGCTGAATGAAATTCCTCTCAACTAAGTAGGACTCTTATCGGAGTTGGCAGTATTTCTTGCTTACCCCAGCTATTTCAGAATAGATCCTGTCACTGTGTACATCCATGTCATCTTTTCATGGCCTGTTGCTGGAATGCTGTGCTGCTTGTTGTCACACCTCAGTACACACTCCACATCTCACCCCTCCAGCTTTTTTCAGTGGCTGTCACTACTGTGTCCCAAGCATAGCAAGAGTATGTTCGCTGTTACTCAGATGGCAGTGTAGGTAACACTGTAGGTGCTCTGTAAGGGACTGCAACAAAATAATGTCTTAAAATTTGAAAAAGAAAATTTTTCAATCTGAATTTGGAGTAAGGACAGCTGTACTTTTTTACAAAATGGTATATTATATTGGGATTGAAATGATTAAAGGTAGTGCTTTTTCAGCTTAGAAGCTTTCTCATTATGTTAGATTTCAAGTATGATAGTGTGATTTCCAGCAGAGAGAAGCAGTTGAGAAAAACATTCTGCTACAGTTAGTTAATTCTTCCCTACATGTGCTATATTTAATGTGTCCATTTTAAAACCAAATGAGGCAGCTCTGTCTTCTTTAGAATCTACAGCAGACCCTAGCTATGCTAATTTTAGAGTGTGAGAATATGGGTTTCTAATTTTTATTACATATTAAAAATAAAATAATGAAAAATAGAATTTTGCCTAATAGCAGGAAATACAAGTGTGCTGAAGTATTTTCTTCTTCAACTTCGCATTTAAAGCTAAGAAATATATTTTTTTCAGAAGTGCGTTAAGTAACAAAGCCATGCTTGTTGAATAGTCTCAGTAGAGAGGAGGATGGAAAAAGGGCCAAACCATTGACCTCTGAGTACTTCTCCTGCAATTTACTAAACCACTGCCAAATGTAATTCTCTCCAGTTGTGGCCATTTGTGACACCAGATTGAAAAGAAGGTGTGATAAGCAACAAAGGAAAACCCAGAAAAACAAACAAAGGAAACTCCAGGGGAAAAAAAAAAAAAAAAAAAAAAAAAAAAAGAAAGAAAAAAAAAAAAGCAAAAACCAAAAACAAAAAAAAACCTCATAAAACCTAGTTCTACCTCCTATAATGGAGTCTGTTACAAGAATTTAGGCACTGAAAGGTTTAAGGGATCTTCAAGCCTTCTATAGAAACAATTTTAATCCTTTAGGTAGCATGTCATTACTACCTCTTGCAGAACTGCTTCAGCTTTATTTGAGAGCAGTAATTTGGTTTTGTTACCAGCCTCATCTGTGACTACACATCTGTGCCCAGACCTGTCTCTGCCATGCAGTGAAGTCAAGTTCTGCAGGATTCAAAAAAAGGGTGAAAGTTTTCTGAACAAATTAAGGAATCTGCTGTGTAGGTAGTTTTTTCTGACTGATTGATTGATATGGGTAATCTTAGGAGTAAACACAAATGGCGTCCAAAACACACCAGTTTAATTGCATCTTACAAGTGCTTATTTGGTTCCATTGACCAAGGGTCAGTTAGCTTCAAGAAAGACTGTGTAAATGCAGACACTTGCAAAAGTTAAAATAACGAGGTCCGGTCTTAATTATTCCTTTGCTGTGAAAGGAATTGAAATTCCCTGGCTCTGGACAGGGCTTTTCATTAAGGGACCAGAAGCATAATTAACTTAAACTCAGCAGAGCCTCTCTTTTCTGTCATGAATGAGTGGTTTAGGCCACTCAAGGAATCATTGTCAAAGGTATTGGTCAAAGCAGGTTTTACTATACATTTGTGAAAATGCAACTTTGACAGTCAATGGTAAGGTTCACACTATTACTTACTACATGATCAAACACACAAAATAAAATCAAGTTTACAAGCAATTTAGAATGATTTACCTGGAGACAAGTGTTGCAAAAGGCTAAGAGTGTAAAAGGGTTTAACAGAAGTTAATCATTGACTAATTTAATGCTTAGGAACTGATTTGATACAGTTTAGCATGACAACAACAGTTAAGTATTGATCTGAGCAGCAACATCATACTATACTTGCTTAGAGGGTATATAAATCAATACACACACACAGAGATGTGTACATATAAATGCATAAAGAAATACCTGTGGAAATTTCCCCTTGAGCTCAGTGAAATACTTTTGTGGAATGCCTTGGCACTTCTCAACAGGTGAGGATTGAGACTTGAGAAGTGGGATTATCAGCCCAGGTCCCATTGTCAGCTTTTACTGATGGTCCTCTTGATTATCACAAGCTTGAGAGTTCATGAGCTCTGAAAGCATCCCTCTCAGCGGAAGATGTTGGCACAGTGGGCTGTGATTCAGGAGAGCTCAAAGGGCTTGCCTTAGGACCCCTGTTCATAATGTCATGACATGATTTCTTTAGTTATCAGTAGATTTCCATCCTGGCCATAACTAGAGTTGGTAAGTTTTTTTCTGGAAGTCCAAATAATAATGGAACCATTCCACATGGGCTGCAATTCATCCAAGCAACATTCCAAGGTTGCCAGAGGATAACTGATTCTCTTTTGTTCCCCATCTTCATCAGGCAACAGATGTCCCTGATATGAACTTACAGTCAAGAGATGCTTCAGCATCCAACTGATTTGGTTAAGACTTAATAGGAACTTATAAGATCATAGACCAGGCTCTAGGTCTGGGGCAGGAATGAGCTGTCATAGTCCACTCTGTGATGAAAGCCAATCCATCCTGCTCCACAGAGTGGCAGTGTGGTTTCCTCTTGCCTCTGTACCTACAAACAGATTAATGCCTTATTCCAATTGCAATTTAAGGGATTTTTTTGTTAGATTTCCTAATTATTAAGGTTTTGTTAAATATGAATGGTTAATATTATATATGTAAGGAGGAGGTTTTTGCAACAGTGTTCCACATCTAGCTATTCTCCAGATTTTAACATACAGAATAATATGCAATAACAAGCATAATACAACAGAAATTAGCAAAAAGATTGTGGGATGCAGCACCTGATTTACAGTTTCTGTTGCTGTTGGTGACCACACCAATAAGGTGTTCCACCATCAAGGACCTCTATTCTTCTTCACTCTTTTTAGTACATAGTATATTTTTGTGTTCATTGTTTCAGACACATTCTAGCAGTTCACACAGATCATCTGTTGCAGTGGTTTCTTTACCAATGTAAGATTCATTCAAATAGGGGTAGGCAGTAAATCTTTGTATGATGTGCAGCTAAATTGTAACAATTGGTAGGTTGTAACAGGAGCTGAACTGTTAAAGTCACATCCCTCTCATTTGGTAAAATTACAGATATTTGAGTGATTGTTCATCTCTACAGTGGTGTTGTCTGTAAGGACAGCATCACAAATAGTTCTCATACAAACACATCTATTTCAACATATGCAGGTACAGTTTCAGGAGTTTCATCATGTTGTATTTCAAAATGACAAACATTTTGTTCAGTGTCAAAGACAAATGTCTTGGGCCTTGATAGTATTACTTCCACAAATAAATCCTTGTTGTTCCCATACAACACATGCATCAACATTGACAATTTAACATTTGTTCCCATTTTGCTGCTCTGGTAATCTGTATTCTGTTGGCTAGAGTATAGTTCTATTGTGATTTAATTCCAGTGCAGTGATTTGGTATATGGTGTTTGCATTGCATATTCTCAAAATATGAGCTGTGTATTTAATCTCGTTAGGGTCATTGGTGAAATTAGAGAGATGCCACCAACACTGGAATTCCCTTCCAAATTTATTTGCATTATAGCAGATTACAGTTTGAATATTAGTGGTCAAGGTGCCCTTGTCTTTCCTTATAATTGTTTTTACAGTAGATTGTATCCACAACTAAGAAGTATTTATGGTGCAGAATATGCTACAGGTACCATATCGAATAGTATAAATTAAAAAAGTGAGGATTTTAACCCAGTGGGTCAAGCTTGTTGATGTGTGAACCAAATTTTATTCATGCTGGCAGTGATTGTTCCTGAAAGAAGGATAAGCAATTCCCCAGTGAATTAACCCAGTCTCTAGTGGAGTTGTGCTGACATCATTCCCATTATCATTTCTGGAAAGGGAAAACAATGCAAGACTCAGCAGGTTTTATCCAGACAGGTTACCTCTCGGTGTCTAGACTTGTTTTACTGTTCAGACTAAAGTCTCTTTTCCCATGGGTAGTATCTCCGTTCTGTCTTTAAATGCAGTAAAGATGAACAATAAAGATCTCTTTGGTCCATCAGGGCCAGTTTGAAATAGATCACTGTAAGTACCATGTTCAGCAAACCTCATTTTGCCATAATAGGGTCACAGGGATTTACTGGCTGCAGTTGATTGATAGTCCTTCAATTCCTGTTTTAGGGCCATTACTGTCTTTTTGTGTTCTGGGTTTCTTCTCAATGCCTTTCCCTTTTGTAAAAGTGAACACAGTGCGTGAACAATGGTAGAAAATCTGGGCAGGTGCTTCCTTCAATATCCTAAAGTTCCCATTAACATTGCAATTCTTTCCTACATTGGGACATTTGCAGCAGTTCAGTTGTTTTCTGAAGGTCCCTGGAAAAAAATCACTGTACTGTCTGCACTATCCACCAAGTACCTAAAACTTTATTTCTCTACCCTGACACTTCTCAGGTGGACTCTTGCTTTATGTAGTGCTTGCCATGTTGAAGTTGCTTCTTTACCTACCTTCTCAGGGAAATCTCCTCCATTTAAAATATAGTCTGTAGATTCATATAATTTCACATCTTGAGGGAATGAAATTCTCTATAAAAGTTCAGCAGGAACAGGAAGGGCAAGGTAAAGTTTTATACCCCAGAGGGAGTGTGTTAAAGGTATATTGTATACTTCCCCAAGTAAAAACAAAGTTCTTTTTGTCCTCCTCTTGTAAGGGGACCATAAAGAACATTTACATTTAGTGCTGCTGTCCTTGAGTGTGTAGCTACATGGAGTGTGGCTCCCTGCTTTGCGATACTGGGTACTGCAGAAGTTAGTGGGGCTATGTCGGCATTTTAGCACCAACAATCAATTGTTAGTCACCATCTCCCACCCAGTTTTCAAACTGGAAAAACTGTGAACTATTTGGGGACTGGGTTCTGGAGATGATTTTTCACTTTTCCAAATCATCTGTAACTTCAGAAATTCCATTTCGTGCTGCAGCAGAAATTGGATATTGTGGTACATTAATAATCTTTGTATCATAGTTGGTATTGCACTGAGTAACACACTGTAGCCTCCAGATTTCTTATAGGGCTAGGATCAATATGTGAATCATAATTTTATTTTTTTTTTGACCTGTAGGTTTTTTCAAGACAGCAAACCAGTTGTGGTTTATCCTACGTATCAAAGAGATAAAAGAGAAATAAAAGAGGTGATTTTGAGGTGACTGGATTGAGCCACTTAACTTCTAAATACTTTATACTGTCATTGTTTTTAAGAAGAAATTGGGGGCATGGGGTCTGGTAGCATTTCTCTATTTGGTTTTAAGTTGTTGGTTCAGGTTTTTTAAACAAAACAAAGTGATTTTTGGCTACAAGAGGGAGCAAATCACAACACACAGTTAATATCTGGATGCTTCTGGATGCTATAAAGTTCTTCTGTACCCAGAATTTCCTGTTAACCACCTGTCAGTATCTGTAAGATTCATCTGTTGGGATGTGAGCAAAAACACAAACTGTTTCAAGAAAGGAGAAAAGTTCTTCACTGTATGCAAAGGCTATATAATGAAGTTTCTAAACTGGTGAGACATAGAAACTGGAATTATAGGTGGGAAGCAATGCTCTACACATTACTTATTCTTACTCGAGGTCGGATCTAATCCAGTGCAGTAGTTCTCAGCTAAAACACCTTTTTAGACTGGTTTTTAAATATCCTTTGTATGCCTTTGATCAAAAAGTCATGATAACAGGGCTCCACTGCAGGGCTTGGCTCAAATCTCATCTGTGGGGATACGAAGAGGAGATTTGCCCACAGAGATACAAAAGAACAAGAAATGATGGGGGTGCAAGAAGTTATGAGCTCAGTACTGGTATACGTGATTACAGAAGAGTTATATATATGCAGAAGGTTTACACTACAATCGTAGAATCATAGAATGGTGAGGGGTTGGAATAGATCTTAAAGATCATCCAGTCCCAACCTTCCCCTGCCATGGGCAGGGATACCTTCTGCTGGATCAGGTTGCTCAAGGTTTTATCCAACCTGGCTTCAAACAGTGCCAGGGCTGGAGCATCCACAACTTCCCTGGACAGTCTGTTCCATTGTCTCAGAGTGAAAGATTTCTTCCTAATATCTTATCTAAATCTCCTCTCTTTCAATTTATACCCATACTTTCCTATCCCTGTGGTTCCTGACAAAAAGTCCCTCTCCCTCTTCCCTGTAGACCCCCTTCAGATACTGGAAAGTTGCTATGGAGTCTCCACACAACCTTCTTCAGGCTGAACAGCCCCAACTTTCTCAGCCTGTCTTTGAAGGAGAGGTGATTGACTCCTTTTATCAACTTCATGGCCTTTCTCTGGATTTGCTCCAACAGTCCCATGTCTTTTGTTGGAGACACCAGAACTATATCCAGCACTCCAGATAGAGTCTCTCAAGAGCAGAGTGGGAGAATCACCTCCTTCGACCTGCTGGCCATATTGGTTTTGATGCAGCCCAGGATTCAGTTGCCTTTCTGGGCTGTGAGTGCTCTAAGATAGAAATTATTGTTGCGTATGGTTTATTTTGATGTAACATCAACCAACATTTGGACACAAGCCTGGAAGACCTCCTGTCACTAGCATTTTTGCAGGCCATTTGCTACTGTCACTTTCCCAAATTCATCTGCTCTGGAGACTGATGCTTCTGGGAAAACTGCTGCAAATAATAATGATTATTTCTGTTGTCTGAGTTGTTGATTGTTACATACAGTGTTTTTTGCTCTAGGACTTGTATAAGTGTTTCTCCCTCTCCCCATATTTTCTTGTTACTGACTGAAAGCAATTTGGAAGCAATGAAAAGACACTATAAATTTAATATTTTCTCATTCTTTTTTATTTTTGTTTGCCTTTTTTGTTTTCTGACATGAAATTTTGCATATGTTCATCCCTGTTCATTGGAATGTGAAGTGGCCTATTTTTTTTCCATTCTCCCCTCTGAGGAGATTGGGAGTACTAGAGAAAAAGTAAAAAGAAAAGAAGGACATTTGGTTTCATAGAATGAGTTCAGAAAGTTTAGAGCTATCATTCATTCTCATGCTTCAATGTTCATACAGATTATGGTCTGGAGATTCAAAAGCAACTACTTCTGTGTTCTTTGTCTACACTGAGGAGTTCCTGAGGAGACTTAAGGGAATGGTAGGGCTGCTTACAGAAAGTCTTGACAAGGTGCTCTTTAGAAAAAGTGATAGCGAGTTGAACATGCAAATGTGTAGGCACTCAAACTACCTGGTGCTTTTAAATATCAATTTTTCTGATAATAAGGCTGCCTCATTCAATATACATTCAGTTCTTCCCTTTGTATCAAAGAGAATAAGCCTAAAAATATCTAGGGAGACAAAGCACAGGGTTTTCTAACTAAAAGTGACTTAATCCTTAGTCATTTTTCTGAGAGGAATTGTTAAACCCACTCTCATCCTATGCATTAGACTGTCGCAGGCAAATCAGCAATACAGTCAAATTTAAATCTTTTGAATGTCAAACTGCTCTTTGCCCATATTTAGCCCATGCTAATTATAAAACAAACTGAGATAACTTTTGTCTCTAGTATTTTCCCCCAGAACTACAGGTTTTACTATGTCATCTTTAACACCACAACCCAAAAGAAAACATCATAAAATCTATGCAGAAGAAAACATTCATATTAGTATAGCAGTTTAATTATTCTATATAGCTGAAAAGTAGTTGTTATTTCTCTCTAGCAATATATATATTCAGAAGTATAATATGACATCTTTGTCCTCTGGCTTAGCTGGAGAATATTCAACACATTTCAAATATATAATCTTTATGAGATTCATTCATCTTAGTTTTCTCTTTTGCATACTTATAAATTTTATTAGGCCTATCAAGAGTCAAATGTACTCCTTAAATGTAACTTCCTTTAGAAAAGAGAAATTTCTTAACTAAGAATAGTTGCCAGTTCATGTTTGAACCCCTTAGGCATTGCAGTACTGCCCCTCAAACTCACCTGTACAGAAGTACGCTGTGGATTATCTGTGGAAATTTGGTGTGCTGTAGAAATATCTGGGAAGTACATCTGACGAGCAAATGTTACCCATATATTTTGAAATCTTTCTACATAAAGGTCATGGCATTAGAACAACAAATTAATTTACAAAACCAGAAAAAGAGCAGCCAAAGTCACAAATGCAGCCAACGTTACAAAGACAGAAGTATCCAAAAAGAAAATATTTGGATTATTTCAGAAACAAATCTCTGTAAATATAAATGGAGATCTCCCTAGGGCTAGTACCAAACTGCAGACACAAAACCTGCATGGTTGGGAACTTGTACCTCCTGCCAACTATATATCTTCAGACTACATTAATAAGAAAGATCTTTTGGACAGAACAGGATGGTAACTAACTCACATGCTTATGCCACTGCTTATCTTTTCATTTAGCTTTAAAATCTCCCATTGTCCTTGAAAATAATCACAGACAAATTACCACAAAATTTATTTCCTGGATTGTTGCTCTTACTTCTCTTTGAATGCTAATGTCCTTTGGTCAGGATTGGTGAGATATCTCCTTTGTCTTCCTTAAACAATTAACAAGTCATTAACCTATGAGGAAAATGTTCTTTTTTATAGGAAAATGTTCTTTCTAGTACAGCAATACAGATAGTTCAATAGGAGTTTCTTTTCATTTGTCATAATTTACACTTTACCAAAAGATAGAAAACAACAGCTATGATTTTTGCAAACTACATTTATACAAATAAAGGAGATTAATGTTTCTTTTTACTATGGGTTTCTAACTGTAACTAGATGTGATTTCAGATTAGTGTCACTGAAGTGATGGCCACGTTTATGACTATAGAGTCCTACTTTATCCTTTGAAAAAACTTATAATACTCTCTTGTTTTCCAAGTACAAAATAAGAATTAGTCTAAAATATAAAGGGAAAGGAAAGAGAGAGAAAAAAATTACATATAAGAAATAAAATGTCTGAAAAATGTCTCTAAACTGTAACATATTCAGATTATAGATGAACAAACTTATCACTGGCTACATTTCACAGTTAATCGCAAATTTTTTAACAAGAAGATGAATAGCTTCTGAACATTTTATCCAAAGCAAAAACAAAATAAGAAAACTGCTCTGCATTGATAGCATTTTAGTCAACTTGAATGGTGCCAAGAAAACTGCTGTTCATTTTTACAGTTTTACTAACATTCCCTGTTTCTTCATTACTAGTGGGATTTGAGACTGAAGACTGAAACAGTCTGTATTTTAATCCTTCACGCTGCTATTTTAGATTTAAAAGCTTTTTGCACTGTCACCTTTACAAAGATATTTTTTTCCTCCTGGTGTGTGAAGATTCTCTTGCAATGTCCCTTGCTTTATTGTCCTGTGAAGTAACACCAACCAAAACAATGGGAATGCGAATGTCTTCATGTTTCCTTCATGTTTCAGATTATATCCAAGGGACATTGGTACTCTTAAATTTCATATAATTGTTCACAATTGCAGTTCCTCTGACACCTGAATGGATTCCTTTTACAAGATACCATATGCCTTTTCCTGAAATAAATTACTTTAAGTTTAAGAAAGCTTAATTAATTTTGTAAAGAAGACTGCACTATAGCTGTTACTGGAATTCACCATGACACTCAGGAATCTTGTCATTGATGTATCCATAACTTCCTAGTCATAAAATAATTGCAAGAATTAGAGAATTTAAACAAAAAAACAACCTCCTGTAATCCACCATTCTTGCCAATGTTTTTGGATCTTCTCTAAAGATCTGAAGTCTGGTATACCTTTAAATTACCGCATTTTCCATCCTTCCCCCATGGAAGGATATTACACATTCCAGAAGAAATGCTAATTCCTTTTTTCTCTCAAAACGTCATGGATTTTCACATGCAACCTTTTGAACAGCTAGCTTTCTTGCTTTTCTCAAGTGTTCTTGTGTCTCCTACATATTATTTTTATCTTTAATCAGTTTCGATAAGATATTTTATATCTGTAGCTAATGTTCTGTTTGAGTATAGATTTACTAGCTTCCATACAATTATACTGTGCTTTGTGCTCAAATCAAAGCTGAATAATGGAGAGTAAATTCAATAGAATGAAAGGGGATTGGAAAGAACTTGAACTCATAAACATCTTTTGGTTTTCTATTAGCATACAACTTGCCACCAAGAGTCCTATTTATCTTTGCCATTTGATCTCAAATAAAAAGTTGTATTTGTGCCCCTCAATGGTTTAATAATACTGACAGTTGAAAGATAGATACAACATACACAATCGTAATGTTTTCCTTCCAGTGTGGGGAATTCTGAGATTTAAGAAGCCGAAAATCACTTTCATATTTGGAGCTTATAAACTGAAATCAGAAGCTTGGAGGCAGTGAGTATCTTTACCTTAACAAACAATTTGGTGCAGTATCAGCAGTCAAATAGACTGAGCTGCTTTTCTTCGAGACCTGAATTTATGTGTTTACATTTTGGAGTTTTGCTTCAGAATAGATTTAGACTCATCCCTGTGAGTGCATGTCCCCTCCTTGTACGTGGCTCAAAGCTGCCCAGAGGGAGCAGATTTGGTGCACACATGGGGTTCTTCTTAAAAGGAGTTTAATTCATATTGAGACTTCTCTGCAAACTGTCTATACATGGTAAACAGAGCAGACAACAGCCTGTAGAACTGCACTGCAGCTCTGGGCGACTTGATGGAAACCATAGGGAGAACTTTTTTAATGAGTTTATTAATGTGGTCTTGCTTGTATTTAAGCACCCTATAGAAAATAGCAGAAGATGGGCAGATTTAAATGTTAAGGGAAGAGGAGACTCACAAGCTTAACAAAGACTAGGGTAAATCAAGCACCTAATTGCCTTAATGGGCACTGTAGTGGTTTCTTAATCATAGAATAAAAAATTTGTGCTTCAGTTTTGATCTCTATACCCCTCTATTTGCCCCTCATGAACCCTTGGTACTGGGGTATAGAGAACTTTGAACTGACCTAGCAATCTCAACCCTAGTCAATCATGGTAACCTTTAAAACAGATGTTTTAAAAGTGTTTGTGTGGAGTGTCATTTGCCACTGAAAGTCTCAGTAGTACTGCATTTTTCATCAATTTGGAACCTCAAAAGAAGTGCCAAAGTTTGCCAGAGTGTACATATATATATGTGTGTGTGTATATATGTATGTATGTATAGGCATACAGTCTGTGTCCTGAGCTCCATATTAACTGGGTAGTCCTTTCCTGTGAAGCCATAAGTACAGTTTTCATAGTGCTTACATTGTGACTAAAGTTCCAAAAAGGACTGATGCCACTTTGATCTATTTTCTATATTCTAGTTCATGTACCTCAGAAAAAACAACACAAACAAACAAACAAACAAACCCCAAACCACTTCTCTAGTTTATTGTGCAGAACCTTCTTGAAGAGATAAGTGGTGGTGAGTTTTGAAGTCTCACCAAAAAAAAGGGTTTAAATAACAGTCATATTTAGGTAAGTAAGAAAGTATTCCTGCGATATAAATAGAAGAATCAACTCCAAATTCAGACTCTTGACTAAGGGGAAATTGTGATTGATGAAAGGACCTTTCAAATAGGTTAGAGAGGAGTCACTGACATTTAAGACCATTCCTTCTGCAGTTGCAAGAGCACAGGTCTCCCAAACCCATCCAACAAAGCATCTTGTGTAAGTGCAACTAAAATGGCTTTTTTGTGTATAAGTTGGTATCTGAACTGAGCCATAGACACCATCTCTTGCCATGATGAAATGATCAAATGCTGAGAAGAGCTAAATACTAATTCTTGTCTACAGACAATTTCATTAACATGTGCTACCCAGATCCTTCTATCTGCTCTGCAGTCAGGCAGAAAATGAACCAAGATTAAGTGATGATCATGCAGTAGCAATATGAGTAAAACATGACTGTGAAAAAGAGCAAACTGTCACTTAAGTCACAAAAGTGGTTTAGCTAGTGATTCAAGAAAGATCACTTCATTTAAGCATGCATAAGGGAAATCCCAGTGCTCTCAATTCTTCTAAGCTTGAACCATATGAACACAACAAAAAGAGTATTGCAATAATCCCTTATATTAAGAGATATTTTAATGTAAATATTTTTACCCTCAAAATTTTTCTTTCTTTTACTTACTTCAAGTTGTCGTCACTTAACTAATGCTGTTCTCTGTTAGTGTAGTGCCATTCAGTAAAGCATACAACTATATATAAAGAAAATTGCCTTCTTTCATCAGTCTCCTTAAGGATGATACCATTATAAAAGCTGTGGGGTAATCCATGTGCAAAAAATTGGAAGACATAATGTGAACATGACTGTTATGTCATGCAAATTTAAACTTAGTCACCTGCAGCAAGAATTGATCAACAGCAACGGCTGCAAACAGGATGTAAGAAATACAAGACATTTTTTTGTTCAATCCGCATTTTTGCAGAGTACATTTTTATCGCAGTGTAATATCACCCTGGTCTTTGCTGATATAGCCATAGAAAACTGGTAAGGAAAATGGAAAACAAAAGCCATTTTAGCCTAGATTCATAGTACTTCAATTCCTTTTAATTTACACCTATTAGAAACAGGATTTTCATTTTAGGATATATTTGTTTGTGACTGGTCTCAGATTGGAACAACAGAACCATGGGTCTAAAATCTGAAATGCAGCCAATAAAATGAATCATCCAAAGACTCAGTAAGACTGGGGAAGAACAATCTGAAGAAAACAAAAAAACTGAACTAAATCCAAAAGAAACACTGTGCTGCTAGGGGACACTAATAAAGCTGCCCTTGGAGTAGTAGCAGATAAAAAGAAGAAAAGTACCACATATATGCTATAAAATTATTCCTTTATCTAGGCCATCACAATGAAATCTGAAAAAGAGAAAAAAAAAAAGCAAGACCTTTAGAAGAACTGTGATTACTATGATTTCAGATGTAATAGAGTTCAAATAAAAAGTTTCTTGAGAAAAATTGGTAATTGAGTTGACATAATAATCAACTTTGTTGCATTTTGCTTTTGATCTGGATACTGAAGAAGCGAGGCAAAGAGGGGGCAAAAAAAGAAACACTTTGCTTTTTTTGATGCTACCTTGTTTTGGAAACACATCTTGAAACTACCTATTTTTATAATCTTGGAGTTTCTACTTCCCTTCATAAAGAAAATGTCCAAATGCTTCCTCTGCAAAGCAGTTTAGTTTTACACAGTGTACTGGTTTGGAGTTAAACCGGCAGAAGAAATGAATCCAACTTAGAATGGGATTGCAAGTCAGAATAACAATTTAATAAAAAATCACAAAATACACTGATACAGAAGGAAAATTTGTTTCTACCACAAAAAAAAAAAACCAGATGTACAGCCCAGCACAGTGGGACACAAGCAGAATATAGCTCACCAACCCCTGTGCTGAACACCACGTAGCCTCCCCGAGTTCAAAGTAAAAAGAAAACAAGAAACAAACCTGCTGGTGAAAATGATGGTTACAGTCTGGTGGCAGTCACAGTCTGGTCGAGGCTCTGGTCCTCCTCTGGATCCAAAGAGAGCCCTCAGTCCCAAACTTCAGGCTTATATCCACTTGGGCTCAAGAGGGAACGCCCAGTCCCTCCCTCTAGGCAGAGACTTTCACAATGTGAAATTGACTCTGTGAGGTGAACAATGGCATATTTTTGGCATCTCTGATGGCACATTAGCAGATATGACCCCTCAGGTGGGTGTGGAAGCAGAAGAACTTCCTTCTCCAACAGAAGTTCCTAAACACCCAGCCTGCAGCCTGAGGGGTGTGCTGTGCCTTAGACAATTGCTGCAAATGGGCCTTTGTGAGCAGTTTGTGGGAAAAAATGAAATAGAGGGTTTAGAATACACACCCACACAAGTGACAAACTGATCCTGGCTACTAAAACCAGGACACAAGGGCACAGGACACATGCAATTTTTACACTGAACATGAGTTAGTTATTACTATTATTTTTTTCTGTCATTACATAAGTTGTGATAGACCTTCAGTGCTTCTAAATATTTATTTTTTTTTAAGTGCTACATACTGTGGTTTCTTCCATCAGTTTCTTGGGACTATGATGGTCATGATCCTAGTTTGAATTCCTGTACAATTTATTCCACATAGAGTTTGCTTAATTAAAAGCTGGTAAAACAAAAGGATGTATATGTATTGTATTTTCCTGCTTTTTGTGACAAAATACCTATTATATAAGAGGTTCAGAAATTAATATTCTGCTCAAGTTTGGAGCTGTGCCCACTACCTCATTTTCTAAACACTTACACAGCTTGACACTTTTTGCTCAGCATCTACTCATAAATTTTAAAATCCCTCATAATAGTTCTTCAGATGTTGCAATTTCATCATTGATATTGAATTTACAGGTTAATGTATCTACTTATGCACGTCTAGATATGAGCCAGGCTCTTTCCCGTTGTAGTCAACACAGTAAACTCCAGAAATCTCAGTCTGAATTAGACCCTGATAACGACTAGTCATGTCTATTGCCTGTTTCCTGACCCAGAAAAACAGTTTTAGATGATTGGTTCCTTTGTCTATGAAAGATAATTGTGTCATGGGAGGATACTTATTCTGCACTGCCATTTTAGGGGCTCATTAGAAGACTACCCACAGTGACACCTTTCATACTAAGCACTTGTAGCCATTTTTCTGTCAATACAATCTTTTGGGACATTCATTGAGATCTTTGGTATTTCTGGCTGGATGTAAAGAAGTCTAAATAGTATGTGCATGGCTGAAGTGTTTGAGAGAATCTTAGAAATTTATTTAGATAAAGGATCACTCCCAATAGGTATGCTAATTAGTCTAAAATTCATATGAGAATATCTATGTGCATATACTTCAACGTTCCCTTTCAGATACCCAAAATACACATACATGCCTACTGGACTGACCATCTGAAGGCTGGTGATCTTTATGGTTTCTTGACACTCCAAAACAAGCATTTTATCCACCTAAAAGCATCTTTGGAAAAAACACAGAAACTTACGGATTAAAGTACGTCAACACATTCCCTATTAGCAGCAAAATAGCACCCAGGGAGGAGAGGTTGTGCTCTATCTCCTCTTTCTCGAGGACAGATGAAGATATAGCTTTCCTGCTCTTCTGTGTATTGATCTTTATGATAGAAGGCACAGAGTTAGGGGATACATTCCAATTATTTGAGCATGTCTGTGTTGGTTTAGCTGTCCTTCATCTAAGGCAAATTTGAGAGAGAGATTACCAAGGAAATGATCTATCTGAGCATCTCTATGGCAGTCTATTAGTGAAAGAAACTGCATTTCATTAGTGCTTATCATGAAATTAGTAATGTTCTGAGTTAACAAAATGCAAAAATCAACAAGTTAACAGGAATCTAATCCACAGAAAAGTAATTTAACAGCAATGACAAAGTATGACTAATATAAAACATAAAAGGTGACCTTTGCTTCTTCATTGGTGGATTTGTGGAGGTAGCTCATGCAGACTTCAGTAATGTGTTTCTTGGAGAAAACTAGTTTGAATAGCTAAAGAACATAATTTTAATTAGGCTATTTACTTCTTAATTGAAAGGAAAACATATTTGAGAGAAGTTCCGTAAACTCCTACATTCTTTTATCTTGCATTATATCATCCTTCACTGGTTTAAATGTGTCCCTTTTTGTCACTAGCACTTCACATGTAATTTGTTTTCAACAGTGATATTCTTTTTCTTCTATTAATGACAAATACCTTAGTTGCAACACTGAAATATGTTTTTTTGAGTTTACATAGAGATCTCAAAATCTGTTTTCAAATAAATATATTAACTTAAAATTTAACTTTGTAAACAGGTGAGTTGTATGCAGCTAGCTCTCCTTCACAGGTAGTATCATCTGAAAGTATTAGCTGCAACATCTCATTTGTCTTTAATACATAGTTCTTTGTTATGGAAGTAAATCACAGGTGTTCTCAAATTATACTTGTGATAATATCTTTTGCTCATTTGACCCTCCATTTATGGCAAAATATCATCTATGACAAAAGGTAATGAATCTTTTATTGAGGTATTCTTCTCTGACATAACCAGGTTCATACATTTTATACTCTCATATAAAGGGAATTTACAGATTTTTTGCATTTTTCTATAACATTTCTTCTGTTTGAACTTTCACACGATTAAAAATGTATTTTTAATGAGGTACATCAGTGACAAACATTGGATTTAAATCCACTGTGCATGGAAGACATCACAGAATCACTGAATACTTTGGGTTTTAAGGGACCTTTAAAGGTCATCCGGCTTAATCCCTCCTGCAATAAACAAGGACATCCCCAACTAGAACAAGTTGTTCACAGCTCTGTCCAGCCTGACCTTCAGTGTTTCCAGGGATGGAGCAGCTACCACCTCTTTGGGCAATTTGTTCCAGTCTTTCATCACTCTCATAGTGAAAAATTTCTTCCTTGTATCTTGGGAGCCTGTTCTCTGCTGTCCTAATAGCTGGTTTGATTGAACTATTGATTTCCTCTCTGTGGCGGAACAATAACTTGCTACATGATAGTTATTCCTTTACACTGCATTCAGCTACTGACAGAGAACATAGGCAGAACACCATATTTTATTTTCCTGTCCTTTCCTAAGCAGATAATTTTTTTTTTCTTTTCTATTTAGCAAACTGGGGAAGGAGGGTACAGAGATGTACCAACCCTGAACTCTAAGCAAGCGCATTATAACAGTTCCTCAGCTGTGATTTGGTTACAAAGAAATGTATATAAATATGCACACAATGGGGAAAGAAATAGCCCAAATGGACTCCTTTTTATATTCATATACACTTGTGTAAATTAAAATGGATTGAAAAAAAGTAAACTGTGTATACCCCTATGAAGACAATGTAAATGAGAGCAGAAACAGCCCTAACTTTCTCCTGCTGAATCTCAGCAGTTCTCCATAATACATTGCAACATTTAGGGAGTTTTCGAGACATACAAATTTAAACTTAAATTTCCCCAGATACATGCCTTTCTTCTTTTACAAAATCTGTCCAAAATGCGATTTTTCAACTTCAGTTTTAGGGGAAGAACTTCTTTCCTGACTGAATCAATACTTCAGCAAAATAGAAATAAAAGCAAAATTTTTATTTAATGGGTGCTGAAGACCATTAACATACCAAGTAGGTTCAACAAAATTTTTAATTTCCTTTGTTTCTTTTCTTTGTTTTAAACAAATGAAAGAGTCTCCATACTCATTATTTAAAACTCATTAAAAGAAAATGCCTTTTTCTTATGAGAAATCACAATATTAAATAAAGATGTTCAAAGTTGTTTTAATCTTTGAACTCTAAAAAAATGAAGAACTAAAATGATGGTTCATTATGAAAAAATGTCAGAGGGGACAGCTAAATGATATTTGAACACTCATTTTGAAAAGAAGTTACATGTTCCAGGACCTGACAGAGCTTAGTTATCATTGAACACCTTGGATGTTCTGCCTCATGACTGTGTGCTATAGAGGTAAGCTCATTGGATTCATTACTTGGGCAATTAACAGAATTGACTATAAATTAACAAACACTGATAATACGGAAAATTTTTGAGTCAATGTGCACTGCAGCAAATATACAAACCTAAACCACAGTAACAGGACTTTAAATTCCCTTCTTCATATTCCATTGTGTCATCTGCATTATCTTGAGGCGACAAAGAATGACGTTTTGAGAATGGTGTGTCTTTTCATATGCAGACTGAAGTGAAATTTTCAGTTCCCTTAGGCAGTATTTCATTGCATAATATATTGATATGAGAAGGAAAAAAGCTGACAAATTGAATGAATTAATTTTTTCCCATCTTTCTTTTATCCCTAAAAAAACAAAAAAAACAAAAAAAAACCAAACAAACAAACAAAAACAAAAACAAAAAACCAAAAACAAACAAACAAACATGACTCCATCTCATGTTGCATTACAAAGACATCAGAAATACCATTTTTAACTTCTCAGCCTCATGCAGAATGTGATATGGTTAAAGTCTAGCTTTCAACATGTTCATTATTAACATTTTGACATTCACTTAGCCTGTTCAGAGAAAGATGAATTCATAAGAGATAGGTAAATAAAATATTATAATAATAGAATGTTATTTTCTTTCTAAATTTATGTAATGACATACATTCATGATGATTTTTCTAAATAATTTTCAGCTTATACTTTCCTCTCTGTGGGTTCAATTATCTCTGTCATAAAAAAGAGCTTTTCCACAGACAACCTTTAGTCATTTTTCATAGCTTAATTTAACTACAAAGCTGTTAACATCACATTTTAATGATGATGATAGATTGCCTTTTAACCTATTAGAAATAGTCACATTAGATATTATAATACTCATAGATATAACTTTACAAATTAGGAAGAAAAACTCTGAAAACATAAATGTGGCTTTAACCTTGAAACCTGAGTGGGTTTCAGATACAGCAGAAGCTGTTATGTCATACCAGTGTACTGTCATAGCAAGTTCTATGATTTCCTGAATTGACTGAGAAACCATGTGAAGGCCAGATTCTTCTGAGACTTTGGTTTGTTGCTACTGTAGTAGTGGATTTTACAGCCAGCTACCTCAGATGTTTCACATTGTTTTTTTCTCTATTTATTTTCACACTGCAATGTTTCCTTTCCCATGAAAAGGAGATGAAATTTGCTTGCTTTATTATTTTGCTGTTGTGCTTTGCTAATTTTGCTGTAAAAAATTAGAGTCTGTTTTAAGAAAATCAATAACATACTTGCATGGTTCGCTGAATTTTTTTGAGCACTTGAATAATAACATTCATTGTAGGGTAACTGAGATATTTCTGTGGTAGAAAAGATTCTCTGAATTTAAACCATATTGCTAGGTTGCATGTTAGGATTTCACAAAGAAGTCTTCTATAGACATCAAAAAAAAAGTTAAGAGCCAACTCATCTCAGCAAAATGGTTTCAATTAGCTTAAGTTTCCCAAACCTGTTGGCTGGAGTATAACTATCCCCACCTCCACTAGGAAGATCCCTACACCAGCGTTAACAGCCAGGTCTTTTCCCAGGTGACTCACATTCGTGACCCAATGACAATCTGTGGCCCAAACCTTGAGAGGAAAGGAATGTTTTTAAAAGTGACGAAAGTGGAAAGAAGCAACTTTTTATCTAGACTTGTGAAGATTTCCATCAAATTATTTAAAAGTATATTTTATGATTTATCAAGGAAGGTAGGCTAATTTTGCCCACCCGACATGATCAGTGTGACAAAGTTCATCTTACTCTCCTCATTAATTTCCTTTCATTATAGCACTTGCCTCCCTGTTTGAGGACAGAAGTCTTTGCCTCATTAACCTCTCTCCCCTGATGTCTTTTACCTTTGTGGAAAATCTCTTTGTAGTATCAATACAAGTCTGCAGGTGTCTGGAGTGTAAAGACTGATGTCAGACACCTGGAACTCACTCAGTTGGCAAACAGGACCATAAAGCAGCAGCAGCAGCACCACTACCATCAACCTCTGCAGATAAGAGCTACAATTCTCCCAGATCCACCCTAATACAGACTTAATTAACAGAAAAATGAGGTACAGGGTCACCAGAGTGTAGCTTCCCTGCTGAATAGCAGGACTTGTGAGAGGTTTGGCCATGTTCCTTCGACCTCATAGCAAAGAAACTCAGTCTGTTGTGGCCAATGGTACTGTCAGCAGACTACCAACTACCAGTCTTCCATCTGTGACTGAGGAATATCATTGCAGCAATGAACAGTATTATATGTGTTTAAAGGTCTAAGTTAAATCCATTAGGGTAATGAGGGCTAGAGTTCGAGATGACAAACTGAAGTATGTCCTTGATTCAGGATTCTTGGAAGAAAGTTAATTTTACACTGCAAATGTGTCTTCCAGTGAAGTACAGAGCCACATGTGGTATAATTTTACTGTGTTTTTAAAGCACAAATATACTCACACACTTATACAATTTTTTCCCATCTAACAACCTCTGGGAGCCACTGGTTCTGCAATACTACATTGCTGAAATCCATGCATGTTTATGAGCTGAGCACAGTTGGCTTTGATTCCCTGAAATTATGTACCCCCACTGCCTGCTACTCTTTTCCATTTTGAGTGCCCTTAGCAAAGGAATCTCCCTCTCCTATCTCTTGCTCTGGTCATGTCACTCTTATTTCTGAATCCCTTTATTGGCTTCTTTCTCCTATCCATCATGGCAAAGCTGTTAATTCTTGATGACAAAACTTCTTGCGATCTCACTGGTATCTCTGCTTCTAGTTTCTTTCAATCTGCACATTTGCTCGTGCTTCTTCTCCCTTTGTTTCTTCTCCTCTTAACTTTCTATCATGCTCTCATCCCTCAGCTAAATCAGTCCCACTCTTCCAGCTGTTGCTTTTCTGCCTTCAGAGACCTCTCCCAAGCTTCCTTCAGCCAGTCATTCCTTGTTGTCATGAAAATACATCCCATCCAGTATTGCCTAGCAGCTGGAGTTGGTTGCCACTGCAAACTCTTTAATAAAATACCTTGTAATATATTTGTACAGTGTTGTGTAAACACCAAGCACAGTATACAGTTATTGCAACTTAGGGTAAGTGCTTGTAAACAGCTTGGTCCCCTGTGAATATCAGCAGGCTCAGGGCTCATCAGGTGAACAAGAGAAATAAACTGCAGTCATCCCCCATTATGCATCTATTGCATGTTTTCCTCTTGATTACACTCACAGAATTTGAACATTTGAACATTTTTGACAGGGCTTTTCAGTAGACCACACCACCTGACACCTTGGAAACAGGGAAAGCTAATCTTTAACCTACAAATTGCTGTAGAATAACTTCAGTAAAAATTGAATAAAGCCTATTTAAGCATCTATACTTGTAGCCTAAATACCAAAAATACCCATATATATGAACACCTAAAGACATCACTAAGCATTTACCTTGTTCTGAACAGCACAGTGCTCAGCACTTCAGAAAATTAATGCTGTAAGTGGTTCACAGTTAGGATTTAGGAGTCATCTCTAAGGTACCATTTTTATGTTCTTAACTATCAGGCTTAAAGCAGACCTTTAATGGAAAGTTGCACCTATTTTTCTCAGCTCAACAGTCTGAAAGCTGACAAGGTCAGACATGCTTGTATCCCTGAATAAATTGCAACAGGCTTGTTTTGGGGGAGCTTTAGTTGCAACTTGCCAATTTCCCTCACCTGAACTGTGGTGTCATTTGTGAGGAGTGTCATGTGAGGGTGAAAAGTAAGGATTTTTGTGGTCTGCCTAAATAAGGTTTTAAAAAAGAGGAAAGAGAAATTTAAAACCTAATTCTTTTAAAATGGTCTTTGATGTCTGTTTCAGCAATTACTGTAATAGAACTGAAATGTGTTTAGAGTCCTGCATTGAACTCTCACACCACCACTGTCGCAAATCACATTGCTTTTCAACAATGGGTCATTTCTAGCACTCAGGAATGGAGAGTTGTTTGAAATGAAATATTGCTGTGAAATCACAACAGTGTATTTGTTGCCTTTAATATGCTCTTAGGTGACATCTCTCTTTTTGGTATTTTACTGTGTTTTGCTTATTTTTCTTTGTAGTATTACAGGAAAAGGGAAGCAGAACTTTTTCTAATGATTTTTTTTTTTTAAAATATAGAGAGCATGCACTGAAAATTCAGTTGCTTTGCAGAGGTTTTGAGTTCCTGTGCATTATACATTTGGAATTTGCATAACTTATTTATTTATTTTATGCAAAATGTGTGATGATATCATTACTATTTCAAGTGGAGATATAAAAATGGAGGAAGGGTAGGGTTATGGACTACAGTTGAGCTCTTGACATAGGACATTTTTTGTCCCCAGATTCAGTCAGCTCAGGCTAATGTCTAACTGATTTGACTGACATGCACTTAAATATCAATATATTGCTAAAATGAAGAAGAATTTCATAAAAGAAAAAAAAAAGTGGACATTTTCCTCTCTTGGTCACAGCAACCATAAATCCAAGGCTCTGCTTTTCAAATAAAATAAAATAATTTCATCTGGCTAAGAATTTTTTCATTTATTGTCTCTTAAAATATTGGTCCAGCTGAGGGTTTTGCATATCACTGAAGCAAAGATCTCTGTCCCACCTCAATGCTTTCTACTTCTTCCTGCTGCCACATTTTAATCTTGGCTGTTATTTTCTTTTTAAATTATAATGTTACCCCATGGAATATGAAAGAAAGACCGTGAGCATGATGAAGGAAATATCAAAACCTTCACTGTGTCTTTATAGCAGTTACTGAATGAGTTCAGAAAAAGAAAGTTTCAACTACAGAATTCAAATTTCTGTTTGTTGCCCATGCTGCAAACTGAAAATAATATAAGAAGAATAAGTTTGCAAACTGTAAAATGTTCCAGATTGAACAAGTAGTGATGGTTACAGTCACCAGCATTTTTCAGTGTTACTGGCTTGCTAAAAAGGAAACAATAGGAACTGAACCTAATAACTGCTATGAAGTTCTTAAATTCTTTCTCCAAAAGAAAAGTTGAAATACCCACTCGGAGAATGTGGCCAAGCCCCAAATGCTAATTTTCTCAGAATTTAAGCTTTGCTATTAAAATTGTGTCATGAAAATGTGAGGACAGAAGAACTGACATGGGACATAGGGGAATATTGTAGATCCTATATATTGTAGGGCCAGTGTCCTGTGGACCAAGTTTTCCTTAGAGACTTATGCTCACAGAAATAATGCTTGTGTATCTACTTTTGCATCATGTTGATGCAAAATTTTAAAAGTCCTTAGAAAATTAATCATCTTCATCTTTGTACAGAGAAAAAAAAATGAACTGTAATTTGCCTAAAAATTTGTTAAGTTTGTTATCTGCCTCTTAGTCCTCCATCTTTCCTTCATCTTTTTAGAATATATCGTTCTATATATGAGATCTCTATGTATATTTCTTTGGGCTAATTAATTCCATTAATTAATATGATTGCAGTGGAATATATTTTGATTTGATATATAATATGCAGCTTGACACGTTGAAGGATTTTTTTTCAGTCCAGTGTGGCACCAATCAGTGAAAACATTAAGATTGTAATACAAAGATGAAAGAGTATAAAGAATTATATTGGTTATGGCTGAGATGGAGTTGATTTTTCCCACAGTAGCTCTCATAGTTCTGTGCTTTGTATTGGTAGCTAGAAAAGTGTTGCCAACACACCAGTGTTTTGGCTACCACCGAGCAGTGCTATGTGTGTTGAAATCCTGCTTCCAGGGAAGCCGCTGGGCATCACCTGCTGTTGGGAGGTAGAGAAGAAAAATCTTCTAGTTTGGTTTGCTTCCATGTGTGACTTTGCTTTTCCTTCCTTTAAACTGCCTTGATCTTGACACACAAACTTTTTCCATTTTATTTTCTTCTTCACTGTCCTGCTGAGGAGGGGACTCAGAGAGTATCTTGGTGGGCACTTGATGTTTAGCCAATGTCAACTCACTACAGTCTCTTTTTGTGCCCAACATGAGGCATGAGGAATTTGATATAAAGACAGTAACTGGGAGAGGTAACAGGCAAAACATGAAATGAACAATGCTAGAGAGCAGAATGATTATGGGGCATTTTGGTTGTTTTAATTGTGGTGCAGAGAGCAGAGGTGAATTATGTGTAAATTGTTTGCTTTCCTTCAGTGTTTTGATCACATTTTGATTTAAGTGTGGGGAGTTCTTCTTTGGCTGGTGTGAAGTTGTGAATATTTGTGATGAATGACAATTCTTAAATATATGATTCACAACGGTGAGGGTTGAAATCTATCATGTTTGTGTGGCAAGGTTTTGACAGCAGGTCCCTACAGGGGTGGCTTCTGTGAGGAGCTGCCATGGAGAGAGGATCCCATGCTGGGTCAGATTTGCTGGCAACACCTGTGACCCCACAGAGAACCCAGCCTGGAACAGTGTTCCTGAAGGATTGCATCCCAAGGGAGGGACCCACACTGGAGCAGTTCATGAAGAACTCCATCCTGTAGGAAGGACTCATATTCATGGAGGAGTGAATATGTGGTAAGGACCCCACACTGGGGCAGGCGAAGAGTGTGAGGAATCCTCTCCATGAGGAGGAATCGGTGGCAGAAACAACGTGTGATGAACTGACTGCAGCCCCCATTCCCTGCCTCCCTGTGCTCCTGCAGGGGAGGAGGTAGAGAAATCGGGAGTGAAGTTGAGCCTGGAAAGAAGGGAGGGGTGGAATATGTTTTAAAGTTCTGTTTCTTTCTCGTTACTTTATTGGTGATAAAATAATTTAATTTCCCCAAGTTGGGTCTGTTTTTCCTGTGACAGTAATTGCTGAGTGATCTCTCCCTGTCCTTATCTCAACCCACGAGCCTTTTGTTATATTTTCTCTCCCTAACCAGTTGAGCAGGGGAGTGACAGAGTGGCTTTTGTGGGTACCTGGATCAGCCCTCCACAATCAGTCAAAAGTTCAGACTACCACTTGTGATACTATCACTTCTCACTCAGGCAAATAAGTCTTGGCAGGGATGGCATTTCTCTGAGCAAATCTTCTCCCTGTATTACATCTAAAGGAACAGACCTGGACTACCCCAAGAACTGGCATCAGCAGTAGGTTAGAAGACTTCAAATACAAACTGCTATCATGCCTGTAACATGTTTAGGACAAGAGCTGCCATCCCTGCACAGCTGTTCTACAGCTAAACCCTCATTTGGTCCTGCATTGCACTGTGCAGGCACACCTGTTGCTGTAGGGACAGGGGAAGTCTTCCCTCAGGCAGTCTGTCCTCCTCAGTTTATGTAACAGGATGGTCTAAAATAAGTTAATTTTGGCTCCTAATGAAGATCATTTATTAGGTCTTACTGGCAAATATATTGAGAAATGGAAATATATTCAGTTTCCATAACAAATCAAAACCAATAGATAAACATTTTGCAGAAAACAAATATATTCCAAGTGATGGAAGTCTCAGATGGACAGAGAAAGAAGAAACAATATTTCATAGAAGGCTGGCCTCAACACAGCCATATTTTTATCAGGGAACAAGTTGAAAGAGAACAAGTATCTCAAAGGGGTAAAGCAGCTTTTTTTGAAGCATAAACAGTATTTCTGACCCTCTATAAGTTAATTAAAGTTCAAGGAAAATGAGCCATAAATAAAATAAATTACTTTTTATTTTTGTTCTTACATGGTAGGCATATCTGCTCACACAAATGGTGTTATGAGACAGGGACAATCTTGTCAGGGCTTTTGATCTTCAAAAGGAGGTTGTGCCCTAGTCTGTGTGCTCTGTGCAGCTGCAGTTCTGCAGCAGAGAGAGGTTGATGGTCATTTCATAAAAAGAAATTTCCATTTATCTAATAAGTAATTTTTTAACAAAATCTAGAAGCGAGCATTTCATAAATAAGACCATATGAATTAATTAACTTACTTGTCTGTCTGATTCCCTTCTAAAATATTAATTGACTGAATGAGGTATCTGGGAGAGCTGCATGACAAAGTTATGGTGCTTTACAGGTCTCATAACATCTTCCTGCCTTTAATAGCTCAATAGCTGCCTCTGCAGGGCTAGATCTGAGCTGAAAAATAACACAAAAAAGATGCTGACACATTGCACCTCAATTAATAATTAATTATGATGGTATATTATCACACCAACAGCGCATTCAAATGAGGTAGGCTGGGATAAGGAAAAAGCAGACCTCTGTGAGCCATGCAGGAAACAAGTTAGGTCTGAAATACATTGCAGAAGGTGAGAGATTTCCTTCCTAAAATCAAGAGACAAAGGAAAGCTTTATAGGTCTAAGTTTTGCCAAAAATCTCTCACTTAAGATTTGAAATTCCTGTGAAATGAGAAGCTGCTGTATCTGATTCCCACTTAGTGACTTTTGACTTTTGATATTGAGGGGTAGGGAATATGCTGTCCCAGAGCTTATGCACTGCCAACAGAAATGTGGCAGTCACCCTGCCTAGCTACCACAGTCAAAATAATAATGATAAAATTGGTGCTTTCCTGTTTTCCTTTGTTATGGTGGAAAACCAAGAAAAAAACTTTTTTTTTATTTTTTTTTTTTTATTTATATAAAAGGCTGCCTTCCTGAGGCAGATCAAAATCATCACTGTTAAGGTATTCCACATTTATTTTATGTGAACTATTTCTAGTTTGCCCAACAGGTGACATTATTGTATCTTCCTATAAAAATGGATGACAAAATTAATTCATCTTGCTGTGTCTGCAATCATTGGAACAGTTTTTTAAATTTGTTAACTTATTCTTAAGATTAGCTCTCACCCACTCTAATTGTAATGGAAATGGGAAAAGGTGCTTTGGAAATCTGGCTTTCTAAAGGTCTTATGGAAATCTTGCTGTCTCAAGGAGGGATATGCCATTTTGCAAGGGTCAGTAATCATCTACTGAGACAAAACAAGTTTTTACTGTGACTGGAAACACATAGCAAGCACATTTCCATTTCTTTCCTTTCTATTTCTTAGTTAAAAGTTACTGTGATTTCTTGAGTCTCTGTTGTCTAACAAAACTTTTAATCTAAACCTGAAGGCATAGGAAGGAGTGCTGCATTTTGGGTATTGAGTCTATTTGCTGACAAGATGAAAGAATTAAATTTGGTGGCCTTAGACGTTTCTTCCTTTTATGGATCACTTCTAATCAAAATCTTAAGCAGAGTTTTCTCTCAAGTGCTTTCACTCATGAAGTCCTCACCATTTTATCTAGAATCTATAAAGATCTTGAAGAATAGACATGCATCCTTTGTGCAAAAAAGTTTTAAGATACATCATATGCTGTGATCTTATGTTTCAGAGAATTCTATTTAATTCAATGCATTCACATGTAATGCACTTCTTCTTGTCATCTTAATTTGGATCCTTGTATTTTTAAGATTTTATTATCCTTCCAGATGACTAGGATGTTATCTCCCCTGACTTCCGAAGGACAAATGATATAAATGTTTGTGCAAAAGTTACTTTTGACTTCAAAAATATTAGTAGTCAGGTCATATAAAACCTTCAAAAACTTGAAAACATAATCTAATAAGGACCAAAGAGGAGATGAGGGAAGTAGGAGAGGATGACGTAGAAAACTATCTACAACAGATGTTCCCTGTTCTGAGCATTTACTCACTTGAAACACCTCAATTACAGAAAATTAAATAAATAACTACATAAAAAAAATTATATGAGAAAAAGTTTAAGAAATATCTTGTGTATGAGATAGACACACACAGGAAAAAAAAAAAAAAAACCAAAACAAAACAACAAACAAGCAAACAAAAAACAACACAAAACTTAACTGAAAAAACCCCCTTGATAAACTCACACAATCAAAATAAAAGGAATAACCATCCCAGAATCAAGAAGACATCAAGGGGATGTGCATGTGTATGTGTTACTTTTCCGTTGGCTCATCTCTACAGCCAATTTCATCAAATGGGGTTTTTTTAACATGTTGGCCCAAAACCAACAAAAGTACAACTGAGGAGATAATTGAGATGGTTTTTATCTACAGCCCATGGAAAATAAAAAGTGTGCTGCAATTTATAGACAGTACATTGGAGAGACATTTGTGTCTTTGGTGGATTTGTATAAGTGTTTTTTTTTCAGTGGGGGAGATGGAGGATTCTAAAGAAATCAAAGCACATTGAATTTTCTTGTTGGAGACGAGAGTAAAGTGATAGTCAATGATACATAAGCAAACAACTGACCATCATACATATTTATTTGTGGAAGGATTACAATGATTTGAAATCAGTGTTCTTTGTTCTCTGTAGTCAGATGAACAGTAATGGTACTGAAGATTTCAGTTCTAATTTATGCACGCATTTGTTAAAACTCAGTAAACTGCACATAATCAAATGGTTTGTCAACATCCTAAGAACTGATCTTATACTTGAGTGGTCTGTAATCTTTCTCTTAGATGTCACACTCTCTAGGCAATACATGACACAAATAGAAACACAACATGGTTTCAAATCATAATATTTGTCTCATTAATTCACCTATTCCATTAATAAAAATAAATTTTATTCATGCTGAAAAATAAAATATCTATCATCTTTAATGCAAATATGCAGTTATTAGCTTTATGGCAACTCCATCTCATTAGCAGCTTGCTTAGCTCCAGTAATTCTAATTCATAACTGCAAAAAATAAAACTGCTGGCTAAGACTTCTGAAGTATGTTTAGATACATACAAGAATTAACAAAGATTTATAAAGTAAAGGTCATAGCAATAAACATTTTCCTACTTGTAGTCAACCAAATGTTCATTTTGAGCTGGGTTTTTCGTGTGGTCAATTCCTAGATTTGATTTTCATAATTTTATCTCTGCTGAATTCCTCTTTCTCATCCCCTAGGAGAAAGAGTAATGCTGCAAAGACCCTATCAGAGAATATGAGAGTGTCAGCATAAAAGATGGAGGTCAAATACTGAAGAATTATTGGTTCAGCCAATTAATCTGATGCAACTCCATTTAATTATCCAGCATAAACAATGTAAAGAATAACACGTCTGTAAATACCCAAGCAAACTAGTGAGGAAGAAGAAAGCTATTCTTTTGTAGGACGAGAATCTGATATTATAAAAGCACTGGTGATTAAAATATTGCTTCTTGTGATTTTTAGTCTTTTTGTGGCTAGCAGTGTTGATATGTGTTTTGCTATAAGCAACCCTACCTTGAAGATGCTCACACTGCAGAGCAGAGCTTGGGTCCTGAGGGTGTGGTCTCCCCACTGGGAATCTGGTTTCAAGTGCTACATTCAGTGGTCGTGGTAGTGTATCACTGAAATTATTAATGCAGTTTATATCCATTGTCTCATTTACATTAGATTTTATAAACTTATACTTGAAAATACCTTGAAGCCAATGTGTTGGGTTTTTTTTGTTTTTTTTTTTTTAAATTTACTTACTTAATTTCCTTTCTTCATTTCTTCATCAGTCTTGGGAAAATAAGTAAGTATCTATGAGAGATTAAACTGTGCTGTTTAGTGCACTCTAAAGCCACACTTAAGTCGCCTCACAATCATTTTATATTTTTTGCTTTGAAAGCAGTAGTAAGACATTGTTAACAATGTGAAAGACAGTAGATACAACTGTGTATTATATCATAAGAAGAGACAATTATAAAAGGGGCATGAGATGAAGTACCTGTTTAGAAAGCTATAATTTTAACTGTTAATTAAACTCAAGTGTTTCGTTTTCCCAGTCAGCTCATCAGTGACTCTAGAAAAGAAATGATCTGAAACTGAAATCCTTTTTGAGAAACAACAGTAATTAATTATATTTCTCAAGGGATAGTATATTCCCAAAGCCTATTTCTGGGCAACCTCATGAACAACAGATATTATAATGTACATGTGGCAAAGTAGGGACGATAAGGGAAAAAGATAATTTAATTTCAATATTCATGAAGTTTCCAGTCTGGCTTACAGTCTACTACCATTTTCTTGAGAATCACAGAATCAATATATATTTCCTATACTGTGACATGGTTAATAGTTGCCACCTTTGTCCATATGAAAATAAGGAGGCAGTATTCTACAGGACTTGCTGCAGTATTTTCACTGGCACTCTTCCAAAAGTTAATTACATGTACAGAAAAATTGGTGATAAAAAGGAGTCAAAGTCTAGTCAAGCAGTCCAGTAGGTCAGAAAGTAAAATCCTTTGCAATGAGAGAATTTTCCCAGGAGATCATCGTATTGTTTTTCCTCTATATTGGGTTTTAAGCTTGAAGTGTTGGGAGTTCCCCTTTTGTTCTGGGAAATTAATCGATTCTACTTTTCCTAATTTTTTTCTGACTAATTTTTCTTCTGATTAATTTCCTTCAGTTGCCTCAAGTTATTGTGTTTACTCCCTGCATAACTATCAATCCCTTCTTAGTTTTTGTTTAGCTACTCTACAGATATTAAAATTTTAATTTATTCTTGTATGTCAATCCCTTCAGACCTCCTACATGTTACAGTATTTTTCTCCATAATCTTTCTCTTCTGCATGCTCATTCTAGTTATCAATCATCCACAGTTAGAGTTGAATTTAAAGCCAATACTGCCAAACCCACAGATTTTATAGAGCAAGGTAAAACCATCTTTCAAAAGAGAACTGGTAGTTACAAAATTGTTGAGCTGAAATACCAATTTGTTCTTTCATCCTTGAAGAAAAGGTGTAAAAACGCACCTTTAATGATCACCTCGACTTGTTTGTGTGTTATTAAAAGAACTCAAGATGAATCCTTTTATGATGAGACAGTTGAAGAGCAGACAAAAGATGTTTCACAGCCAATATAGAAAATAAAGAAACACACTGTCAACAGCACCTCCCAGGACAGGCAGCAGAAGCAGCTATGATGAGAATTGCAGATTTTTAGCTCCAACAAAGCTCCACAATAATTTCAATTCATTTGTTCTGGGATATAGATGTGATTCTTAGCTGCTGCAGTGTTAGCTCTACCTACCTGTATCAAGGGGGTTACCACACCTGAGCAGCTGTTCAGGGAAAACCAGGCAGAAGTCTTCTGCTTAGGCAAGAGGAATACAATCTCAGCCTTTCTCACAAGACCTAAATAGCTTTTTGGCTATTTTCAGTCAGAATACTGGACCCTATATAACAGCGTTCACAGTGCCTTGAGAGAGCGCCAAGCAAGGTTGGGGGTAAGAATTAGTATCTCTTATTAAATTATCTAACCTAGCAATGACACAAAAACTCCATGATAAATTTTGAGAGTATTGGGAAATATTCGCAGAAAATCAGCATTTTTTTACCTTATTAATATATTTTCTACCCCTGCCACTGGAGGGTAAAATTCCAGATGCTCAGTCTTGTCCTATCTTCACCATGATCCCTTCCATAAAAGTCAGACAGCTTGGTGCGTCAATGCATGAATCCATCAACAGATTCATATAAGAGCGTAATAAATATTTTTCAAAGAAAGATCTGCATTTCCAGTCTTTCCCTGTCAAAAACTGCTTGGCTTGTTACAGCAAAAGCTTAACCAGCACTCCCAAATCAAGAATGGTGTGGTTTCAAATTTTCAAGTCCCTGAAATTAAACGTTTTAACACCATAATCCTAGAATAATAGATTCGTTTAGGTTGGAAAATGAAAAATTAAAGAAAACAAGGTGATATCAAGGCTCTTTCTAAGCATCTGAGAATATCCTTTTACCTTAAACTACCTCCTAAAAGTTTGAATATTCAGAGGAAAAAAGTGTTTAATTTGTCCACTTTTATAGCTAAAATACAGGGGTAGAACATCATTCATATTTAAAGTAGCCAAAGTTATGAAAGAGCTTGTAAAAAGTCCCCAGTGTTTCATGCAGATAAGTGTCATAAAATGATGAAAGATGAAAAAGCATGAGTCTATCTGAAGCCTGCTTGAAATCAGTAGCCTGTGCATAGGATCCAGCTGTTATGAGACAGATTTTCAACATAGGGGTCCTAAAAATTTGGTGAGTCCAACACACCAAGATGACACAGTTTATGGGGAACTCAGTGACTGGAAATAATCATACTGACACATGGAGAAAAAAGTTTTTCCATCCTCATAAGCTGTTTGAAAAACAAAAACAGGATGATGGAAGCAAAAAGAATCAGATCCAAGAATAATAAATCATTTTTATAAATAATTCAATCAAAAGCATATTTGTCTGTATTTCTAAGGCAAAACTTTAGCAACAGATTATTAATCCCAGTTGCCTACAAGATTTCAAAAAGTGAGTCATATCAAAACATCTGAACAGACTTGCAATATTGGGTTTGTTGTTTATTTACTTATGTAATTCTTTGTATTGTGTTAGTGCCCTGGGACAATTGTACTAAACATGCAAGAACGTTATAGAGATATAACCATTCCCCAGGAAATCTTTGATTGCAGTATAAGACAACAAGTAGCTACAGGGAGATTTGTGACTGAGCTGCCTCTTTCCAGCTGTAGTTCTCAGAATGCATGACAGATCTGTGAGTAAAAGCAGGAAAAAAGGCACAAAAGAAGCACAGAAAGTATAAGGATGTGTGACTGTAGCAATACATGAAGTGCTTGGATGAAGGAAACACTTAAGTATCTACCTAACCTTTAACATATGAGTGGATTTCATTGGCTTTTGACACTAATATTATTTTATGGAACTGGATATTAAAAAATCACAGTAGCATAAGATTTTCAAATTTAAAAAAAAAATAATCCCATAAATCATTTATTAACCTGGAAATATCATCGATCTTTTAGTTTTGCCTACTATCGTCTAATCAAAATCTATATTTATATGAAAATATTACTTTAAATGTTCTTTTAAGGATCTGAACCGTCACTGTGCAAATTCAGTGTTTCATTCCACCTTCGTTCTTGAAATTTGGAAACTGTTTAAAGGGCAAAATATTTGCCAGTATTCTTTAGTTATCCCGTTATGTATGTTAATACTGTGTTACTACAGACATAGGAATTTCAGATGCCATCTAACAGAGCATCTCAGTACGTGTTTAACAGCTTATGTTTAAGAATGAACATTACCTATAGTGTTCTTCTTTTACACCTCACACAATCCAAATCCTTCATGAGCAAGGCTCTTCTTGTTCCAAGGAACCTCCCTTGGCAAAGAAGAGGAAATCAGTTATATTAGGTATGTAATTATTTTGAAAAAATATGGAATAATAGCACTCAAGTGACAGACAATGAACCAACTATGTATGCGACTGCGTAACTACATAGTCACAATTATGTATTGAAATTTCCTCTTTATCAAATACTAAGAATTTGGACATAAAAACTGACATCTTTCCTCACAATCTTCACTCAAAATCATGTATAAACTTGCTATGGGAAGTAAATTGGTAAAGTCATATAAATTCCTGTTTTAAAATTGCCAAATGTTCAAAATCCAGATCTGTAGAAAACTGCCGAAAGTACATATTAGTAGCAAATCCCAATTATTTCCTATAGGAATTTGAAAAAAATTATATGCTATTTGCAGAATTTGTTAGCCTCTGCTGAAATATAGAAGAAAAATTGTCACCTGACATTGGTGCTTTTGGTGAATAATCTATTTTCTGCTTTTAGTCTCTTCAAACTGTTTACGTAACCAGTAATATTGTATAAAAAAAACAAATGGGATTGGAAGAAATTCTTTTGGCAAACATTGCTGTTTGAGTTCTGATGAGAGGAAATAAAATAATCTTTCTTTTTCTTCCTGATGAAGAGAAGATCGTTTCTTAGCTTCTCCTGTGATTTCTTTTTTGGCATATTGGCAGTGCATTATAACAAATTCATTTAGAATCTGGAGCAGGATTAAAGCTTTAAGTATGAGTAACTGAAGTAAAGGCTTTTTTGTTTGGATTTTCTGAGCCTAACAGGTATCACTGAAACTAAAATAAAAATAAATGGAAACCAAAATTTAGCCTCTATTTTCATAGTTTGGAATTTTTGAAATATATTGTCCCTTTGTTTGTTGAAGAGGAAAAATCCTTAGGCTAGCATCCTAGGTGCACAGAGGTTGAGAGGAAAGTGTGTTTGAATCTGTGTTGTTTATAGACTGCTTACCAAGCAGTATAGGAATAAAATACTGCCAAGATGAAACAGAATCATTAAGCTCATTCTGTACTGACTTAAATAGCCACAGAAAACAAAGAACGAGGACCAGAGTAAGGTCATATGTACATAACAAGGTGGGGGGTTTTTTTGTTTGTTTGTTTTGGAGTTTTGGTTTTGTTCTTTTGTTTGGTTGTTTGTTTTTTTTTTTCCTAAAATACTTATTTCTTCATATATGTAACAGCCACGGTCAGAGAAGAAAAAAAAATATAATTTCTGATGTATTCATGAAGAATCAGACTGAATTATCTGACCGGATAAAACCATCCAAAATTTGTTACAATTCATTTAGAGTGCCTGGCCACTTCCGAAGTCAATAGCAGCAAACAAAAACAGGGGTTCACTTTGAATATTGGTTTAGCCTAAATTAGCATGCAAAATTTGCCAGGCTTTTTTTTAATGTTTGTAAAATTATGAGACTGGATGGGAAAAACTAAAATGACATCCAGCTCCACATGCTGTAGAATATAAAAAAATATAAAAGAAGATACAAGTGTTGCCCTAAAAACTTACAGAGTAGATGGGCAATGAATGGAAATGTTAGGCACAAAAAATAAGAAAAACCCCTTTTAATGCTTTTAAAGAGGTTCATATCCAGAGGACAATGCTAGACTAGCACTTTTAACATTCCTGTCAGTTCCTTAGCAATGCCATGAAACCATCTGGCTAGAGTTTGAGGATAATCTCTAAGGAAGGTTGTTAAGAAGGATTTTGAAGGAAAGGGGAGGCACAGGGCACCTGTTGCATTAGCAACTGTGTGGGAGAAAAAATGAGCTGAAAGAGAAAGCTGGACAGGCAAAATGAAAGATTAAATTTGATATGTAATTGGAAAAAGGCCAAACATATACCCTCAATGAAATGTTAGGGTGGCATGAGAAATGATGGCTTTCTCTCCTGCAGTACATTTCTGAAAAACTTTCATGATGTTAGACAGAAGAGGCTAGAGAAAGCCTGGGATGCAAATATCAGTCTCTAGTGATATTCCTAGCCAGGAAAAGGAGTCTTGATTTAGCACCTAAAAAATGCAGCTAAAGGCAGCATGTAAGGAGAATAACAATCTGACCTTTGCAATTGCCATGACTTTTCTGACCAAGAAGAACAGAGAAGGGACTGTTACAATTGCTGCTCATCCCAAACTGTTGACTCAGTCAAAAGGCTCAAACTGGCTATTAAGATTAAATGGGCAGGAAAATGCTTGAATACAATGATGATATATTGCTGGGGTTTGTGTCTCTTTTTCTTAGTTTTGAACTTTACAGATACTGAAAAATTCTAATAAATCTTTAAAGGCAATGATTTACAACTAGCATACTAAAGAAAATCTTGTTTTAAATTACTTTTTCCCTTGCTTTACAACAAAGATTGAAAGAAAAGATTGAAAAAGCTCTTCCTGTAATTTTCTCCTTTTTTTTTTTTTTTACACTATTACCACAGAGTAAATAGGATACTTTGTTCTGAGTCTTTTTATATGTGGTTCTGACTCTCTTTTATGTTATTTGTTGATTTATAGCATGTACTTCACACACAAATATCCCTTTTTAATACATCAGAACGCAAAACCCAACGTGACATAAAACATAACTGATAAATTGCAAAAATAAAATAACTGCAAAAAGGCAGCACTGTGGGTTGAACCTTTGAGGAACTGAGACATCTGACAAACACTAGATTCTACACTCCAAAGAATATTACCACAGTGTTTTTCGAGTTCATATTTTTTAACATAGAAATTCAAACAGTCCAGCCAACATACTGAAGGCACATTGTGAAATCAATAGAATTTAGCCTGAGCAGCAGCTGTAAGATTTGGCCTCTGGATAGTGTAAAAGAACAAGAAAAAAATTATTCAGGAAGAGCATATATTTTATGAGTAGAAACAGCAATGCTAATTGAATTCTACAAAGAGAATATCATTGAAATGTGAAGAGCCTTAGAGCAAATTTATGGCCACATTATGCCTTCTTTTTGCATCCCATTGTGCTCATCTGGCTCATAACTTGGCTCCAAGAGCCAGATCCTCAGCTGCTATAAATGGGTGTCATTCCACCGAAGACAGGGAAGCTGCACTGATTTATACCAGCTGTGGACCAAGCATGTTTATTCCTTCTATTTTCTGGTTATTTGAATGAAGGTGTAGCCAGAAAAGCTACTATGCTCTAAACAACAGATGAATAAACAGTTTGAAGCATATCCAGCATGCCTATAGCATTTCTATTATTTGAATAAAAAGATAAGACCCAAACTACAACTGGAAGTCAGTTAATTGGAGATTCAGAGAGCTCCCTCACATTATGTATCATTAATCATCTACCATATAAACAGGCACATTCTGCTCAGAATCATTTAAAACTTCATTTTATTTGTAGAAAACCAACTAAAAACGGGGCTTTGTTCTGTGCAAATTTATTTCTTGCATGTTTAGTTTTGCATTTTGGGGTTTTTTGTGTATGTTTTGTTTTTGTTTTTTTTTTCACCTAAATGGATGAGTCATCACACAGATATGAATGTGTGGGTTTTTTTGAAAATTAAGGACTTTCAATAGAAATAAATTGTATTAGTCATATTAAAATGTAAATTGCATGCATTTATGAACACAGTCTAACCTTGGATAATACACATTGGCTTCCGAAATCAGTTTCAAGTTTTTGCACATTCACTCTCCTTTTGTTTTTATCCTGTTTTATACGAATTTAGTGAGCAGGAGCAGCTCAAACTAAAAGATGTAAATGAATATCAATACTGTTTTTCCTTAACAAAAACTCAGTATTATTTTTCCTTAGCAAAGTCTTCATGAGGAAGGCTCCTGGAATTACATAGGCATTTTACAGCCTGAATGTTCTGTGTGACTCACTCAAATTTAATATTTTCCTATAATGCCCAGACAAAATAAGATCACATTCCTGACAGACTCTGTGGACTCAGAGATATACCTGGAGGTCTGTAGATATTTGACTCTATTCTTCACTTCTCCACATACTAATCTATGAGATCTGCTAAGTATCAGATTGAATAGACCTCAGCATGATGAAAAGGGGTTCCTAATTTCTGGGTGGCACAACCCATTAGCCCACTGTAGGTGTTTCTTTAATGCTCAGAATTAGGATAGCTAAAGGTGCACATCAGAGTATTGAAAAAGAATGAATTCTGAAGGGCTTTGATTGAAGATATCTTGAAATTTCTTGAAGTGACACTCAGTTATTTGGAGTATGCTAAAAGCTATATTCAAATAATGAAGTACCAACTCAGTGACTGGCTTTGGATTTTTTTAACTCTTCTAATTTTATTTTTTTTTAAATGCATCTTTGTCCATTGGAGTGAGTTAATTAACCAGGAAAAGTTAAGGGTATAGGTCTATTTCTGACAGGCTGATATTGACCCCAAAAAAATGAATCCAAACATAATACTAGGAGCAGGGGTTCCCCCTTCAAAAATGTGAGGAAAAAAATAAATATGAAAACAGTTTTGAAAAATATGAAAAGCATCCCTTTGTGAAATTTATTCCTTTAGGTAATTAGTAATATTATAAACTATTAATTATTTAATACTGATCAGTTAATTAATTCTTAGGTGAATGTAATTAATTGCCAAATAATTATTAGCAACTGACTAATGATTAATAGTGATTATCATTATTGATTATAAGTTTCACTTATAGTGTATCTGCATCAAAATTATTTATCCTTTTTCATTAATTTTCCATCTCCACAGCACATCAATCAAATTACAGGGAAACCAACCACTTTTCTCTTTAAGAAAGTGTCTAAGTAGATTACAACTGTTGGCTAAATGGATGGAGTCTTTGCTTTGTCTGCAATATCCATTTGGATACAGTCTTTGTAATCCTTGTTGGAATTTTTTACCAACTCTAAGCAACCAGGATATGAATTTGTTGTTGAGGTAATTTGTTTGTAGCAATCTAAAATACTACTTTATAGTAGAAGTGTGGAAAAGTCCATTATGTTATGCATTTAGTTTCTCATTCAAGGAAAAAAAAATAGGCAGCTCAACACAGTATGAAATCACAGCTACTAAGAGGGTGACACATGAAGCATTACAGTGATTTTTGTAGCAAAATTTTCTGAAAAATTCTGAAGTCTGAATTGTTCATTGAAAAACTCAGAACTGGATTAATAAGGTGTAATCTCAGACTTTTGAGCTCAGCTGTTGTTATGTAAGGACAATGAGCAATTGGAAACGGGAAAAATAATCCATTTTAGAAATTTGGATCAGATGCTTTTGAAATAAGCCCATAAACGAGGTGGTTTAGTGTCACTATGGCTGGATGCCAAGAAAATATATATATATAGCAAGAGAACCTTCAACAGCAAGTGATGAAGCTAAGTTAGATCTATGAGCACTATGTAGTAGCATCAAATTTGGACCTGGTAAAACAGTGGCTGCACTTAAATTTTTGAGGTTTTGCTATTTACCACTCTATCAGGCTCCAGAAATCCAGAGCCACTGAACCTCTCAACTCCTGTGTGATTCACGATATGTGCTGTTTCCCCAGTTGAATAAAGAGGTGCTGGCCTCTTGCACAGAACTGAATTTTACCCCTCTCTATATTGGGTCTCTGGTCTCAATCCTCCTTAGGGACTTTAAGGCTAGCAACAGACAGTTAGCTATCTCCAGCTACAAAACACCTTACAACCAGTGAGAGAGACTTTGGCTCATACTGGAGTTCTGCCAAGGGAATCAGAGACACATCAGTGTCTCTGGTAGAGCTGGGTGACATCTCATCTTATTTCTAGTGTGGGGCCAAAGAGTGACAGAAGCATCCACACACGTGTAAGCAACACGATGGCAGCAAGCACTGGAGGTCTGAACTCCAGCCCGTGGGGAAGGCTCCAAATTGGATCTCGGTCCTTTCGGGTGAGGAGAGGCCACTGAGGCTGATGGCTGAAACTCCTGGGTATTTCTCCCTGTGCTAATAAAAACACTGCATCAAGCTGCCAATATAGAGCTATTCAGTGTGTAGGGAGTGTGTTCACCCATTCCCATTCTGAAGATGTGCCAGTTCCTTGGTGTATGAAATAGAAAGGGACTGTAGGTTATAAAATTGTGATGGATGATTTAGGTGGCTGTATTCAGCTGTAAGCAATAAATGCTGAGTTCGGCAGAAACTACTAAAGGCAAAACTGCAAGTGATTTACCGGCAATTTAAAGCACGTGAGATTTGTAATGCATGAGGCTCTCAAGCCCATCACTGCTCTTCAGTAATGGGAAACAATATTTTGGTGAAAAATGGCACATTTAATATCAACCTTGTGCTGTAAAACACACAGGCAGTCCAGTTCTCTTCACTTCTCAGAGTGTAGCTACTTACATCTTATTCAAACTGAAAGTTGATGTTCAGAAGAAGTTGGCATTATTACTGTTTCTTGAGTGAGTTTTGTTATCAAGGAAAAACAGTATTTCAGGATAACGAAAACTGTGCTGTTTTAAAACTACTCATCTAAATGGTTCAAATTTTATCTTACATACGATAAACTTGTATGAGATTAACTCCATAGTGAGCCAATACAGCTGCCCTTTGAAAGAAAAAATGAAAATGTAATTTATTTCTACACAAGTACCAATACAGCTAAATAGTTCAAATACTAATTTTCATTTAAGGGAACAACAGTGGATGAAGGAATGCTGGCATGAAGCTGAATACTGAGTTATCACATATTTGGTGTGACAGAGATAAACACCATCCAGCTGGGGGCTTATGCTGAGATTTTTCTAATATGCCTAATTTTCAGTTCATGAGACAAGCTTTAAAAAGTTGTTCCACTTTGAACAGTGAGTATGTGAAAACTGGTGCAGTGGATCCCTGCAGGTTTGGAGAACCAGGAGTTTGGGTAAAAAGCATCTCTTTATTTTCCAAGTATGAGTGACCTAAACAATGAAAAGCACAACAAGCCTGCAAGCTTACAACTCCACATTCTAGGGGGGCAGGTGGTGGAAACAAACAAACAAAAAGAAGGCATTTTTACTCAGCAAAGCTAATCAGGTTATGCCACTTTTCCTTGGGTTATTTCTGACACGGTCATATTAGCTTAATTGCTGAGTTACCACCTCTTCTCTAAAGTAAAATGCTTAGATGGTGCATTCTGCAAACATCCAGATGGTGATCTAATGACTGTAAATCCTCCATTCTCTAGTACCAAATATCTGGTACCTGGTTTCTTCTGTGGTATCAATGGCTGAGCAGCAATTTACTGATAATCCAAGATGGAGATGGACAATTTGTTTTGGCTGACTTTCTGTGTGGTGCCTTAAATATCTCATCTCTTTCTCATCTTTGGTCTGTGCAATACATTGCCCTTCCATCTCCTCCCATGCTTCCACAGTGCCAGCTGTGCCCACTGTTCTTCTTCTTGTGTGCACCTTTGCAGAAAGGATTATTTTTATTATCAAATAGCTGTTGTAAACATCTTAAATTCCAAAGCTAGTAAAAATGTCCTGAAATACTTCTTCTGGATAGATAAATGAGTAGATAAAATTGTATCCATCCATCCATTTGCTAATGAAGATTAAAGCCCAGTAGCAGGCAATAAAGAAATAATGCTTCTAATTTATTTTTCCTTTCAAGTCTCTAGTTAAGACCTTCCCTTAATGAAGACTTGGACCTTTTTAAACTTTGCTTATCATAGCTAAAGTCTAAAAAAATTTCAACCAGATACAGCAGTTACTTAAGTTGCTACAAATCCTTAGACTGGCAGCACAATACAGGAGGGAGGAGAATAAAGCTATATTTGTGCTTTTATCCTGAATCTATTGAAACCATGCTAATGCATCAATCATTTCTGTTCTGCCAGTGAAACCCTTCCTAACTTGGTCAATAGAAAGGATTAAGATGAAAGGAAAGTAGTAAAAGCACTTTCTGTCAAGTGGCAGTGTACATATCCACTTAAAATCAAGTATCTATGCAAGGAGCCATAACTACTGAGAGGCAGTTTTCATGTTCTACAACTTTTCCTCCCAAATTATTCAACTGGAATTAAAAAATTTAAATCTCAAAAGCTTTAAAGGTTTAAAACCTCAAGGTAAATCAGATCAGTCAAAACTTTACACCATAATTTTTGAGTGGAACTTTTTAACTTTTTTTCTGTCTTTAAGCAAAACTTCCATTAATTTTTCCAGGGAAAGATTTACCATTTAAAAGGTTGTTTTGGACTATATGATTTGGACTACGTTAGAAGTAGCAAACTGTTTAGATAATTAAAAAAAAATTAATAAGGAGAGAATAAAAGTGTTTTTAGACAGCCTTGAAGGTCGAGGCATGAAGGATTTTTGATGGTCAAAACTGCTTTCAAAGAAGCTCATATTAGTAATCAGGTTTTATGGTAATGGGTAACATGTTACAGGACTGCTGGAGTCAAGGCTGCCCTAGAAATTAGATGAGATGTTCTGGGTCTTCAGAGGTTGGAGATGTTGGCAAAGGGCAGATATCACAAATGCCATAGAAGAAAATAACTCGATTTAGGCACATTATACATTCATGGCATGAGAAAGAACAAGTGGTGGATATGTTCACAATTTCTTTCCTTCTGTTCCACATGAGCAATTGCCATCAGTCAAAGGACATATTATGTTTAGCCATGGGTGGGTACAGAAAGCAAGTGGTATTTTCACTTAGTTCTTCTGCTTTTGATTACCCCATTATTAGAAATGTCTTAACATCCAAATCTTTGAAGGTGTCAAACAGTTTTCTTTTTACTTTTTTAATGTAATTTCCCCTTTTTCTCTCATTCTTATCTACACTCTATGGAGTTAGCTGTTACTTTAGGGGTTTGGGAGGTTTTAGGGGCTTTTTTTTTTTTTTTNTATGTTTACAACATTTTAATTCCAAGACATCAGATCCTGGGATATTACAATTAATGTTCTTCCTAAATCTTACCTCAAAGGAAGTGTAGAAATAAGAAAAGATTTTCAATTTATGTTCAATAATTGGAGCAGAGCACCAGCTAAGGCAGAATATTAGATTGACTTATATAGTGACAAATGATGAGACAGTGACGTCCAATGACTACTGTGATGTAAATTGATTTCAGATTATTATGGATTGTCTCTTTAACTGACTGTGATTTTGCAGGCATCTATGGAAAAGAGTGACTGTGCTCTAAGTCCGTGGTTCTTTTAATTTATGTGTTTAGGGTTTGAAGTAGCATGTAGAATCTGTGACCATGGATATTTTACTGTGAGTAAAAATATTTTCCATACTAGAAGATTTCTTTTTTTGTTTCGTTCCTTGAGCTATATGTTCACAGTAGTTAGTTCCTGTCACTTCATACTCGACAGCCTGCTGGCAGATAGCAGTCACATTTTTCTTGCCTCTTTCTCTGGGCTGCTGTCTGAAGTCTTTCTTCCATGGAACACTCTATTTATTAGAAAGTTGCTTGGAAAAAGCAGGCAAGGACCCAAAAGCTGCAGTAGCCAAAGAGCAGGGACCAGTGAATGTGTGCCTATTAAACTGTACCTGGCATTCAGAGGAAATTATGGCATGCACCGGCAACAGAAACATTGTGTTTAGACCCAGGAAGATTGTAGTAGTATTTGCCATACTGTGTTATTCTATTTCAGATTTCCTGTTATAACAATGTAAAACCAGCATCATATCCATACTGTGATTATAAAGATTTTTTTTTATTTATTTGTATTTTTAAGATAGCAACAACAAAGACAATAACTTCTAAGTAATGGAGAATTTACAGTTCTATTTTCCTGAAATGCCATTTTTATATGATATATATAACTTTCTACTTTGAATTTTTTTAGTGACAGTAGGTCTCCAGACTAATGTGGTCTGTTTGCAGGAATGGTGTCATATATGAATAGTATTTTAATGGACTCTTTCCGTTCAGGATTTGGTGGAAAGATGGAGGAGGATTAAATAGCTTCCTATTTGAAATGCTTCACAGTTTAATAAAGGACACATTAAATGCAGACATACTAATTATCTGAAGATTTAGCCTTTGGCCACTGAAAGCCAGAATTGTACAAATTAAATATTTCAGAGAAAGCTGCATGTGAGCAGGTTGTGTCTTTCTCTTTGCACCTACAATTTCCATTTAAAAACAAAGGGTAGCATCTGGGCACAGCTAAGCCTGATATTTTTAAGTTTCTGCCTTTGAGATCTTTAAAATAGGAGTCTTACTGTATTGCATGATTTATTCTTTTGATGATAATTATTGTCCAAACAAGAAAAAAATTATTAATAGCTTATAGATTTGGACGGATTTGGTGATTACCAAGGACAGTCTCTTGTTATTATGAAAACATGTATTAAATAAGTCAATGCTTAAAACATTTGCCACCTTTTGGGGCCTGCCCCAGCTCGTGTTACAGGCGTGGCTGCAGTGCCACGTTTGTGTCATTCGGTGGCAGAGAGGACAAGGCGAGGTCTTCCCCTGGTGCTCTGACCTACATGGGCTCCCAGGATTTCTCAACAGCCTGACATTATTGCTTTTCTGTTTGTATGTTACACTTGAGAGGTGACGGGTGTTGGCCGAGTGGCGTAGGCCCCCGCCTGTGGAGCCGGCTCCTCCTCTGAGGACGCCGGTTCGAATCCCGAGGAACTCGCTGTCGCCGTCCAAGCGTGCTCGGCCGTGGCAAGATGAGCCTCAGGAGTAAAGGGAGTGGGGCCAGTTCTGCGCACCCTGTGCCTCACTTAAAAAATCCATTGCGCAGGCTTATCCCAAGATCTTCGTTCGCGAAGTCCAGCCAACAACAACAGCTTAAAACATTAAACTGTACTTCTATTTTCTTGACATATACTATTTAAATATACTAAATGAAAGAACAGTGTAGTCTACTGTAGATTACATAATTAATTCTATAAATTTAGGTTATCTGAAATTCGTCTAGTTAATCTCAGCATCATTAAAAATGTAACTTTTACCAAAGATTTATCATTCACCTTTTGGAAAGACTGTGCTACTTTGCTGTTCTCAGTTATGTGGCGTATGTACCATGGTAAATTTTGCTTAAAAATTGTTTCTCATGGTTATGTTCCCACTATATGAATTCAAAGTGTAATAAAAATTGTTGACATGCACATGAATAAAAACTTTTGAGTTGGATTTAAAAATAGTGCTTTGTCTCACAGTGCTGGAAATAGCCTATTTTTATTTTTGCCAAGTATAATTGCATTAACTTTTCTGTCTTCATGTGCAAAGTTCATTTATTCTTAATTAGGCAATAGTAATGGTCATGAGTGAGACTGAGACCACTCTTGGAAGGTTTTAGAAACAAATGAAAGGAAATTTCCAGAATTTAAGAACAAATGAAATGGAAAATTTTGATGAAGTTTTAATTACAGGGAAAATTCAATTCTATGAAATACTTGTCCAAAAAGACAAAATTTTGTTCAACCTTACTTTGTAATTGATAATTTCTTTGTAAAAATGTTTTGTGGTTAAGACCTTTCTGATGAACCATAGGGTAGAAATCCCAGCATTTCCTTCCAAGTGACTGACACATTTCTTCAACCCAGCTTCTGTAACATGACCCCAGAGTACTCTGAACACTGAAAAACCCCAAGAAAATCACTAAGCACAACTTAATGTAAAATATCATTCTAAATAGCTCATACAGTGTGGGGACATAGACTGTAACAGAGAGAGTGATCCACATTGCAGACTTTGGTCATTCATGAAACCAAATACTCTGCTTGAGAGGATTACAACTGAATAACACGTGTATGGAATATGGCAGAAAAGAACTTTTTATTTAAAATTCAAGTTAAACTCTAAATACAAACCATTGTCACAATGGCTTGGGAAATTTTAACACTTCTTGTCTATTCTTGTGTCATTCACAAGCAATTCTCCTGGCTTTATTTAGAATAGGGGTGCTAGAACAAAGGTCAAAATGTCCTCAACTCAAGGTGCTGAAAGCACAGTAACCTGTATAGAAAATGTTCTGAGTTGGCTTAATTTGTTCTGGATCTAAGGATTCATAGCCCATTTTAATTTTGATACACCACCAAAAAGAGTTCTTTTCTCAAGTATTTGTGTTATAGATAGCAAAAGGGTTTAGGGTTAAAATAAATAACATTTTTAGGACTATTTGGTGCAACAGTGATATCATGCAGTGTCTTATTTTGGAGTAGCCAAAACTTTCATTCAGCACACACGAATAAATTGCATTTCCTTTCCAGTTTTTTAATCCCCTTTGAAAAGTCTTTCCTTACTTAGGGTGGGTCATTTCTCAAAATAAAATAAATTAGAGTAAGAAATATTGGTTGTTTATTTAAATTTAAAAAAAAAACCCTCTCTTGATGTTTTCTGCTTTTCTTTAGTCTGTCAGCCAAAATTCAACTGAATTTACAAATAATTTTGCATCTTTCTTCCTCTGTTTTCAAAAAGTATATATTCACTGAAAAAAACAGTGCCTTTGTCAATGGCAAAGTGAATTGTATAGAAGCTTTGTGTACATCTGAGGAAGCAGCCATAGTCATGGTCTATATGGTATCACACTGGGAATTCTCTCTTTGCCATGTCCTGAGTAACTGGAACTGTCACAAGTCTAAATGAATTGTAATGTATCCTGCTTGGATTGTTTCTGTGTGCTAATGAGCCCATAGTAGGAATTTCTGCCTTCTACCCACTCCAGCTTCTTCCATCTGCAAAGTTCCCCTCTCTACCAACAAGATTTCAAATTTCACCTTATTTATATTATCATCCTTGAATAGCTCCAAGCAAATTTATATAAATGAACCTTTTATTTGACTTAAGATGCCTTTCTTAGAATTAGTTAGGAATTATTTCTAAATAGGTCAGTTCCCATGATGTTATAGTCACTGGATAGTCCTCCACTTTATGCAGAAAAAAACCAAAGTATTTTCTTACCTTATCTTTAATGTACAGAAACTTTATGTTCTTTGTGACTTTAGCAGAGAAAAAAATTATTATTTAAACTGAATTATTACCCATACTCCCACAAGACATAGATTGAATCCAAACAAGTCACAGAGATTATTTGGCAAAACTGGCAAGGGAGCCAATACCATGACTGTTTTATCAGGCATCTGGGAAAACAGTGAGCATAAGTATTTACTTCATGAGGACAAATATTTCCTTCAATACTCTCCCAAAGGGAATATATTTCAATCTACCAATAAAGGGTTTACATTTTAGGTAATTTTAAAGCATTATAGTGAATAAAAATTGATTATAAAGTGTTTAATCTAAAAGCATTTGCCTTGGCTTCTGTCCAAATCTCTTGTATAATTATAGAACTTTCTTGCTGGCCTTTTGGTCAAGGTCCAGTAAAACATCAGTTTAATATCTGCTAAGTATGTCAGAAGAATGAAAACCATATCCTACACGAAGGATGTGGATTCAATGGTCTGAAAGTTATCTGCTGCAGCCACTGTGTTTCCATGACTACCTTTTGTATTAACAGAAAGTGTTCATTCCCTAACACCAGAAATAAAATCCTCTCTTGCAACGTATGGGTTGATTTTATGTTTCTTTCCTCACAATTAGCCACTTTCTCCAGCTCACTAAGATTAAACCACTCATCCTGGCTCTCAAAGGAGCTGTTCTCATATTTCTTTACCCAGTTCACCACATTTGTTTTTCTCATGTGGTCATCACAATGGCGTTTAGTGGTGGAAGACAGCCTTGAACAGGGCTCTGCTTAGTAATATGAGCCAGAAACACAAGAACATCAGTGACTGTTGTGAGCAGTGAAAATTATTCACTGACCCACAGAGAACTGACTGACTAAAGCCCCTTATTTTTAGTTCACAAAAACACCCATATTCCATTTACCCTACTGTTTACCTGTAAGAAAAGACTCCATGTGATGCACTGTTGCAAAGAAGGAGTAATAGAACAGTCCTTATGTATTTATCTCACAGCAATAGGACCCTTAAATGGTTTTATATTTTATTACACTACTACAGCTGTTGAGCTGGGCAGTGGTAATGCTGAGGATTATTTTGCCAGCCATAAACAGATGGCGTATTATGGCACAAAACGCTGCAGTGCTGTGAAGACAGTGGGTGAAATCCCCAACTAGGATGGGAGTTCTGCTGTCAGCCTAGGTAGTTGGTTTCCCATAACGCTAGCAATCATAAAAATGTGTATTAATTGTGATCTACCAAACAGAAAACATAAAGCCAGCCATTTATATCAGAAAAGTTGTTGTGCTTTGTAAGACCACTGTAAAATGCCCTAGACGGTCTGTACAAAGGCAGTATAGAAATGCAAAATGCTATCCATGAAAGAAGATGTGAAACTAATCATTTTGCAAAAATAAACAGGTCAAAGTTTATGTAGTTTTCCTAGTGTGTCGCAGAAAGAGGGAAAAAAACAGTGAAATGGGAAAAAAAATTAGGAAGTCCCCTCCTCATTGCAGAGAGGGTGGACTAGATAGTCTTGGGAGGTCTTTTCCAACACAAACTATTCAATGATTCTATGGATTAATATAAGGAGCACACACTGGTTATAAAGAATGGAAGAGAGAATGGTTTTAATTAGAGGTGGACAGGAAAAGTGTTTGTTCTGACGTTGCGATGAGTGTTTCAATTTCCTCATATCTTTATCCCCTAGCAAATATTGCCTCTAGTCAGTAAAATTCCATCAGATTACACTCTTAGGGTCCAAATTCATCCCTATTACAGTATCACTCAAAGCAGTAACTATGTTTACAGGGTATATTTTCAAAGACCTGTTGAAATAATAGTTCCTGAGCTATTAAACAGCACATGGACACCCATGTAAGAATATATGCTTATTTCTATATCATATGCATCTTGATATTTCATCTTGATTGTAGGTTGATGATATGGAGTATCAATTTAAGACTGACAGAGTAGTAACTGCATATATTCTTCCTCATATATTTCCTTCTCTAATACAACGAATTAAATTAAAAAGTGCTTTCCCTGATTTGTATCCTTACTACTTAGTCCTTTTTTTTTTTTTTTTTTTCATTTTACCTGTTCCTTTCTGGTACAAAAACATCCTAAAAGCACTATGCTTACTACAAGTAAGTAGTGAGAAGAAAAATAAGGATATCTGGAATGTCGTAACAGATATTTCAAAGATTCCTACTAAAAGCAGGAAGATTTCTGGAAAAAGGGTGAAGTTTTAGGTATGCAATGAGCAAGAGGGAAGTTATTCTCTTCCCCCATTAAGCTTATGATGCAACACCCCCAGCCTATAAACAGTTATGTAAATGCTTAATTTGAAACATATGAGTCATCTCATAGCTTACAGAGTGTTAAGCAGTTGTCTCATTGCAGAAATGTAGCTTAGACCAGAGTATTAACAAGGGTGTTTTTTACTAGTGATTTGTTTAGAGCCCTTTCCAGTGTCTGGCCACTCAGATTTTATTTATTCTTTTCCTAATAAGCTGAAAGTTATATTGCCCTATAGATTATACTGAATTAAACTTGACACCCTTTATATAAATACATTAATAAATATTCCCGTTTCTTCACACTTCTTCAAGTAGCCTGTCAAAACAAGTGACCTCTTTGAGGAACAGATGAAGAAATAGTGAATGGAGAAATGAGCAATCACAGATGTAACTAGCAGTGCTTGTTATCACAGCGACATTGACTGGTCTCCACCAGAAGAAGGAACCATTGCAATTTTAATTTGATTTCTTCAGAAGAAACAGTATTGATAGATCTACTGTAAGCAACACATCCTATAGCTATAACACTGTTGGGGCTCAGAATGAACAAGCAGTATAGATGATCCAATGCAACATTTTACAGCTTTATAGCTTTCAGGACTGTAGCTATTATATCTGCATTTACTGTGCGACATACCCAGGTCTACTCATTCATTCCTCTGATGCTGGGGAGTCTCTATTGTGGAATTTCTTTGACTTGCTGCTCCCACATTTAATTAAATTAAGCGGATTAGAGGACAAATTTCTCTGAGTTCTGGTGGCAGGTAAATGAAATCAGAAAGTGTCAGGAAGAATCCCAAAGTCCTACAGAACACAGATAGCAGAGCTGGAACTGAACCTAAATGTTGAGGACGGTAATTTTGGGGAAAAGATAGTCTCTCCCAGAACAAATGGGCTTCACAGCATTTTGGTATATCAAACATCTCTAGTTTTGTTGCAAGTCTGTGGAGATCCCCAAGATTACAGTGCCCTGGTCTTGAATATTAACAGTCATGCAAAGTGTTTTGTACCCAATCAGTAGAGTTGGAAGTCTGAATTTCCTGTGGGCTACAGTTGTCATCTTGGAAGTAGCTTTACAGTCCAACATGACAGGTACACTGATCACACCGCACCCTACATCTTGAGATGGTCAAAAGGAAGGCAGTTAACAGGCTACAGCTTTGAGAAGCTCAAGCTGGACTTTCACGGTCCATGTTTCCAGAAAAAAAGACATATAGGGGTTTCCAAGATATTGATATAAAGCTTGCTAGGACGAAAGTCCTGGGATCCCCAGCCCTAAGTAAGTTACTCCCCTTAACAGGGCTTTAAAACTCTGAGAAAATAAGTGGGTCAAGGTCCAAGCGGGTTGCCAAACTTCTTCCTACATCACTTGAATTCAGATTCTGCAAGTACTGGGAGAGATCTCAGCATTTTATGTATGACGCCAGCCTTGCCTTTGCGACTATCCTGGGCTAACAGCTCTGAGGTGCTAGTCTATTCAAATTTATTAATTATTAAATTTATTAAATAAACTAGAAGATAGGAAAAAAGAATGAATACACAAAACAAGAAGTCTTTTTTATCAGAAAACCTGTCTCCTGGAAATATCTGCTTTTCATCCCACTGTCTAAGTCACAGAAAATTCTGTTGAACCCAGTGTGTCCAGTCTATGATTTATTCATTTACGGTCAGTTGATAAACTGTAAAAATTCTAGGTGAGATCTATTTTTATTCCTGTCTACCTAATCCAACAATTTGCCTTTGTAGTTTTAAGCAAGCTATTGCAGCTTTTCATGTTCCTGCTTAGTGAGTGGGTAAGTCACTAGCTCTGCATTTTTGTCTTTCTTAGTAAAAATCTTGAGGTTTACAGCTCTTCACACAAACAAGTGCTCATCTGCAATATCTCCCATGTCACCAAGATTAGACTTTATTCATAAAAGTGACATTTGAGTAACTAATAGCTTTTTAATAGAAATATCTCTAAAATGAATATAAAAAAGCAGATTTTTTTCCTTCAGAGTCTTCATTTATGCTGAAAATGTCATGTCAACCTTTTTCTTCTGCCTTTTCAACAAATGCTCTTTTCAAACTTACATTTCAGTTTCATTCTCATATGTAATGTGTACTAATCATATTAGGAATGATTCATTTTATTCAGAATGGCAAACTGCTGCTCTTAGCTACTTCTTATTTGTAATGCCACTCTTCAAAGTATAGCAGAAGAATCTTCCCCAAAGATGAAGTGGCTGTTCTCAGCCTGTTCTCCCACATCTTTTTTTATAGTCTTTTTCTTTATTTTGTTGACTTTTTAATTTTTCCTGATCGCTCCCCATACAAAGTAATCTCACAATATTTGATGATCTCTTATGTTAGGGGCTTAGCTGATTTTGGCATTTCTAACTTTAGCTGTGGTGACAAAGGTGTAAGATGCATCTCCGTGTTTGCAGGGTTCAGGCTGCCTCTTGCCTGTCCTGGGTGCTGGAGATCTAGGCCTGGAGGTGTCTCCAGGCAGGGAGGAACTGCCACATGCAGGACACCTTTAGGATGGGGAGGGGGACAGTAGGATGAGACATGGTGGCTGTGGAAACATGGGAACAGGAGTTTTGGGGGATTTTGTAGAGAAACATCAATATTCTCCTCTCACAGCTCAGCCCTTTTCTGGAATACATTTTCAGTTTATTGCACTGTCACTGGGTAATGCCAGTAGCCCATCTCTAAGATGATATCTTCTCATCGCCATCATCCAGCTTTCCATGTGCACATCCTTGAGGAGCTCAGATGCTAACCTCAACAGCAATCTTTTTCTGCTTCCCAACTACTCCTTCTACACAATAGTAACATGAACATTCAGAATTGACAAGTTTCTAATGTTCCCATTAAATTAGTCCATCTCTCACATTCATCAGGACAGGTATGAGTTTTAGAGACTGACTCAGTGGAAATAGAAAAGGTATAGGACCAACCACCCCTTGTCATTCCGTTTCACATCAAGGAAGTCCTGCCTGCCATCACCATCTTAAAAAACATTCTTACTTCACCTTTACATGACAGCTCAGAATAGGAACAATTTTTCCTTTCTCCCCTTGCCTTTTACAATTTTCCACAGTTTTTTCATGCATTTTAAATTACCTCATTATTGAACAGTTGAACTTTATCTTCGCACACTACAAAGTGTTTTAGGACAATAATTTGTGGAAAATACAGTTTAATATACTTGCTATCCAAAATCTAATGCATTAAAAAAAAAAAA
>VXAU01002756.1:212284-306283 GCA_013399695.1 Formicarius rufipectus
TTCTATCAAAAAACTAATGTATTTAAAAAAAAAAAAAAAAAAAAAAAACACCCAAAACCCTAAACAGCTCTTTTCAAGCTTGAATTATAGCTGTGTCTGATTATCCTGAAAAATGGGGGAAATAAACAATAGCAAATTGGAGACGAAGCAGTCAATTGGATAAGATCACTTGGCTACTTCTTACCATACCAATAAATTTACGTCTTTTAACTTCTCATATAAATGCACATTTTCTTTAAAAAGCACCTTGTTGAACTTCTATCAGAAGACTTTTCTTTTTTTTTCTTCTTTGTGTCCTAGTGCTAATGAAGCTGATTCCTGGTTCTGTTTTATATGCACTTCCTGTTAGAACAGACAGACTAACAGCCTAGAGAGGACAGCAGTATGACTTTGCTTTTTGTATTTGCATTGTTGGAGTATAAAGTCTGTCAGAATTTTCATCAGAAAATTAGGGGTGGAATCAATGAACTTTATGAGTCCCTTCCAAATCAGCGTATTCTGTGATTCAGTGATTATGACTCTCTTATCTAGACATTTGCCCTCATGCTGTTGAATGGTACAGGTACAGGATGCTGGGATAGTAGAGCTTTGCTCTGATTCTGTATGTATGATTATTTTCTTTCCCACTTTTTCTGTTTGAAGATCAGTCATCTCAAATTAACATTAAAATGTTTTGAAGTGATTTCTTTCTCTACACTATTCTCACCCCAGGTAACACATATGACTTGATTTAAGATACATATGGATTTAAACTCTTTGAGAGTGTACATTATGCTTATAGGAAACTGGCTGGATATGCAATCATGCACTACTTAATGCCTAAAGCCATTAATTGTGGACTGTTTTATAAATAATAATTCATATGTCTGCAATTACAACACATTTTTAAAGGGGGGATGCCATTTAGATGTCAAGGACTGAAAGTAAACACTGTACTAAGCACTTTCTGAAAAATCCATCCTTAGTTTACTATCCAGTAGTTTGTAACAACACTTAGAAATTATTGCCTTGATAAAAATCAAAACCTATAAATGCAATGGTATTCTTTTGACCAGGTAATGGACTGTGTACTACAAGGGTTAACAAACACTCTTTTTCTTCCAAAGACCTGGACTAAAATTCTAACCCCAAGTCACAAGTGCAAATGGGTTTTTATAAACTTACCCTGGTCCTTCGTGGACAGGTGTCCACATTACAAAACCATCATGCAGTTTGGGATGACTGGCATCCTCAGCTCTTGGTGGAGGAGGGGCAGAGAACTGGTTGAATAGTGGCACCTGCACCTCTACAGAGAGCTGTGCTGTCAGAGACACCAGTCTGCCACCTCTCTCCTTGCACAGTTTGTATCATAAATATTGCATAATGAATATTTGTCTCTGTTCCTGTAACCAGCAGCTGTCGTACCTTATATTTCTATTGTCACTCAAAACCTGCTTTTAGTCCTTGCATTGAGACCTGCAAAACCTGTTAAAAGCACAAACAACATTGTAGACAGCGCTCTGTATTCCCAGGGTTTGGATGAAGAAAGGTGAAATTTTCCTTCACTTTATTCTACTTTTTAGAAGTGCCACAACTCCCATGTCTCTCAAAACACTTAGAAAATTTTAAAATCTAACCAACCAAACAAACCCCAATACCTACAACAACAACAACAACAAAATACAGCATTAGAGGAGGTGGGTTGTATAAATCCTTCAGGAAAATCACAATTATGTTAGTAAAAAGGATTGTTATCCCGCTTGCTGACCTCAGGCATTTGGCTTCAGATACAGGAGCACTAAATCTCCCAGAAGTCTTCCTGGCAGGACCCTGTGCTGTGCAACCATGGAAATTTCAACTAAAGGAGAATGAAGATGGACTAGGCAAACGAGGCCCACGTGGCTGCTCAAGAAGATAAATCATTTCAGCCTTGCTGCTGTTTGGACTTTCCAGTATTCACAAGCAATTCTTTTTCAGAAAAATTTGCAAGAAACCAAAATAGTTTGATGATTAATTGTTCTTGTGAAGGGAGTCATTTCGGGAGATTCACATTTTATGGTGCCCAGTACTGCACCTACTTCAAATACAGATGGGGACAACATGCTCTGCTGCTTCCTACAGTAGCTCCAGTCTGGCCATGACATTCTCCTGTTCCAGAGTGACAGTCAACATGCAGCCAGTTCTTGAACGAGTGTTACTGAGGAGTACAAGAACAACTCTCCCCTTCTGATCTATGGAATACAAGAGCAGCTATTCTCTGTAGAGGGGAATGAAGACCACAGGAATTCACCCACCTCAAAAACAGAATGAGAGAAGACAAGTTTCTGGGGTTGGGAACAGTGGGCAGGACCTATTGCAGAAAAGAATCTTTCATACAGAGCAAGGACCTGGTGGGAGAAGCTGTGTGGCTCAGGAGCTTGTGGCAGGAAAACAGGAATCCTACCTTTGGCCAGACACATTTTTCCCTATGGGAATTCTGCTTATAACACAGATCCTTTATTCCACTCATATACCCACAGGACAGAAAAGAGGGTATGGCGTGAGGAATCCAAGTTTATTCCCTTTTCTAAACTTATTTCCTTCAAAGACAGGTAGCACATGTGCCATGCTAGCTGGGTTCTTTTTATTCTATTTATTATTGGTGGTATTTGTGCGACTGCCTTCACTAAAATGTTGTCTATCAATATCTAATTATTTTGGGGTATTATCTAAAGATGCCTGTTTGCCTTTCATGTGGAAAGAAAGCTGATCACTAGCAGTGTATTCCAGCATGTGTATGACCCAGGAGTACAGCATATTTGTCACAGAGTAGCAACCGAGTTTCTCCATTTGCATCCCTGTGAATTAGGGGGTTTTGGTTTAATGGATTTTGTTTCAGTGTTTTCTTAGGAAAACAGGGGACTAACTCACACATGCAAGAGAAATAGAAAGACTACATGATGTAATGACTATTGCACAAAAGCAGAAAACCCAGTGCTGTTAGAAACAGCATGCATTTCCATTTTTATGCAATAAAAATATTTGACATTGCTGGATTTTGAAATTATATGAACAGATGTTAACTCGTGATACTTAATTAAATGGCAAATTATTTCTAATGATATTCTAAGCATTAGTATTTCTTCTGTCTATGCAATATCTCCATGATATAAAATGGGAACACCACAATTTAAAGCAGAAGCACATTTAAATTGTGCATATATATATATAGTATATATTATGTGTATATATATATGTATATATGTATATGTATATTGTATAATTGTGTACATATGTATATATATATATATCACTCTTTTGCTCACAAAGAAAAACCCAATATGAAGAAACATGATGTACTTTCCTACCATCAGAGTCTTTACTGCAGTAAAAGGGAAAGCTAGTGTTGAATTTATTTATCTGTTTTATTAGTAATCAACAGGTTCAGTTCATCAGGGCTCAAATTTTTCAGTGGTTCTTAATGGCTTTCCTGGTGAAAATTAGAACAGACGAGTGGTTTCATATATTTTTAAAACAAATTGAAATATCTTGATTCACATAATAGATGCAGTTTATTTAAATTGTATTTATCCTCTTGTGCCACAATGCTTCATGGGAACAGTAGTTTTTACTATTCAAATATTTGCCAAACAAGTCTGGGTCTTTTCCAAATGGTGTTTTCTATCATATGGTCTAATCTAATGGAACAGATTAATTCATGAAAATCTTAGAACTGCTAATGTTTCTAGTGTGTGCTGAAGAGAAAGACCATCCGAGAAAGATAGAGCGTTAATTATTTGTTGTTTGTTATTTGGAGTCTCAGTTTCTTTAATACACACTTAGCAGGTGTAGGTGACACTATGCATGTTACTTTCAAAAGCTCTTTTTAAAAAGTATTCCATATACAGCCCACCTCTGTAGTACTTTTCAGAAATCCTCTTTGGCCAAATAATTCCCTGCAGCCTAATTAATCAGTGGTAGATTTCCTTGTGAAGAAAGAGCAAAGCGAAGAAAAGAATAGACAGGCTGACCAAGGGAAAGTAAAACCATGGCTTAATATATATGAGTGACTCCAAAGCTGAGAATTTGCTGTATGTACTCAAATTACCTCCATCTTTCCAAAGCAAGAAAGAGCAGTTAGTGTGAGACATGCTAGCAAGACACATTTCCTAATTCTGTTCATTAAGTTCTATGTCAAAAGAAATCAACTGTTTGAACAATTAGGGGCTGAAAAAGCCACAGGAAGTTGAATTTGTATGTAAATTGAATTGTCAGGTCTGTTCCTTAACATTACAGATATTCACATTTAAGTGTGATCTGACATAGTAAGTTATTTGCTACAGCTACCCATAGTTAACCTCTTTTAGAGAAAAAAAATATGTTATTTATCATTATCTAGAATCCAGAACATCATCTGCTATTCTCTGTATGGAAAGTGTTGTGCAGTGCACCTCAGAGGGAGGCTGGGAGAAGGTATTGGGACTGCAGCTGGCTGTTGTGATTTATGAGCATGGGTTTTTGACATGCACTAGCACTCACAAGACGCCAAAGCAAACCCACTATATTCTGTTCAGAAAGAACAGGAAAACCTCTACAGTGAGACATCTGCATGCTTCCATCTGCTGGAAAAACACTTTTTGGCTTAAAAAAAAAAAAGGCAATTATACATTTCAAAGGTAAAAGACGGTAAAGTGGAAAGGAAGCTGTGCCACTGCAGGTGTGTTTTTCCAGCAACTCCTCAGCAAAGCAAGTCTAGGAACAGATGTGCTCTAACTGAGAGAGCCCCCAAAGTCCTGCTTTGAGTCTGCTGCTGCATTGTCTCTGGATTCTGTTTGGGAAGGAGGAATATGTAGTGAGTGCTGTAATAGCTTGAAGTTAGCAGAAAAAGTATTCCAGCTTTGTAGTTCCTTGAGGCCCAGAGTCAACTACACAACTCCAGCAGTTTACAGGTCTTACTGTATTTCTTATCAATAGGCATTCTTTACCAGAGGGACCCATATTGAATAATTTTCTGGGTTTTTTTTCTTTTGCTTAATGTAAACTCTCTGAAATGTGAAAAGATAAACAGGAGACCCCTCTGCTTTTCCAGGAGTTTCCCAAAATTTAACCCAGAGCAGGACTTCAGAAAACTAAAGACACACAAGGCCTTTCTGGTGGTGACTGCTGAGAAGCAGTGGCATTCCCAAGAGTGTGATCTACTGACTCTCTTTCGAGGCTCAGGAAGAGACTACACAGTTCCTTATGGAAGCCCTTATGGGACTCCTTTTTGCAATGGGTACCTTGGACTGCTAGGTGAGGTTGTTTTCTTACCATGTAGCATCATTAAAATGCAGAAACCACAGCACCTTAATGAAAGACAGGATGGTTGAAGGAGAATCTAGGAAAAAGAAAAAAAGCCAAACAATAATAAGCTGTGCATGGAGTGAACAGATTTAAAGCTCTCAAGTCATAAGCCTGTAAGAGCTAAAAAACATCTGAAGTTTGACATTTAGAGCCACTTTTTTTTTTCCCAATTGGAAATATTTTGTTACCTATTTTCTTGGAACTCATATCTAAAAACAGCTAAGCTTTAAAATAGAAATTATTTTTTTATCTCTCAGCGAGGGTACAGTAAAAAAAGTGTTTGTAAATGCATTTGCTAAAAAAAAAAAAAATCTAGAGTAAAAGTTAAGTCAAGCTTGTTAAACAATTGCAGTGACTTTCCTTTTCTTTAGCAATGCGTGCTTTATACTTGTGATAGTTTTCTCCCACTCCAGCCTCTACTTCTAAAAAGAAAGGAGTGAAAAATACTTGCTCAACAGCTAATTTATCAGCCTGACATTACCATCCATCAAGAGGAGAGGCCTGCTGTTAGGAAAATCAAGATTATTGGTTCACGGGTTTTGTTACCTCTTGTGAAATGAGGGCAAGTTTAACAATCTATGTACCTGAGACATGTTCTGGATATTTCGATCCACAAGTCCCATACATCACTTCTTCCTCTGCAGTCTGCAGTGGTGGCTTCTGTCTTCACTGACTCTCTCTGACAGTCTTGCTGTGAAAGAGCCCACTCAAAGAATAAAGGATTTGGGTTTCTTTTCTTTCACAAGCTATGCAGTCCACAACAAATTTTTAATAGCCTTAGGTTAATCTTAGATTTTACCATTTATGATTCAGTATAGCACCTTATAGAGTGCTTCAGACTCCAATATCTCAGGGCTGATGGCAGGGAACATGTCAGCTGCAACCTACAGACACCTCCACCAGTGTCCTGCTGTTGACCTGTAATTCAGCAGATGGAAGATGTGGAAGGCAAAGGGCTTTTCACATGGCAATGGGTAATTATGAGAAGCTGAGTGAGTTTGGCCCTATGGTGAATGAGGTGTATTTTCATATTAAAAAAGAATACCGACAAACCATGCCACCCAAAAAAACCAAACAAAAAAATAACGACCAAAATCAAACAAACAAATAAATAATCAAGGCTTTCTTTTTTTTTTTAAATCCAATAAATAGTGAGATCTACAAATTCAGTAAAAATTCAAATGGTACAATCTCTCTCTGATCTTGTTGAAAACCTTCCACTGATTCTTTTTTTAACTGTGAAGAAATGGTTGTGTGTACTCTAAGTTGACACAATTATGACCTGAAGAACTTATTCAAAATGTAAGTCAGATTCCATGCAATCAACATTCCACTCTGCAGCATAGCAAAATATGGACAGGCCTATTAATGAAGAAATATAGCTGTGTAATCACATTCAGCAGTTTGTATGATGCTTGCATGAGAATACTTAGTAGAATGATTATACCTAGCCCTTTCAAACTTACATCTACTGAATTTAAAGTAAAGTGAACTTGCAGATTGTATCTTCACAATTGTATGAATACCAGACCTGGTTGCTTGCCAAAGACTTCAAAACCTACCACTGGGTGATAAGACCAGAATTTTCCCAGAGATTAGTTCCCAGGTTGCAGCTCTATTTCAGAAAACAGTCTTTTGTTTTGATTTGATTTGGTTTGTTTTTTGTTTTTTGTTTGTTTTTTTTTTTTAATTTGTCCTCATCTGCTATATGAAACATACAACAAGACAGTTACATTATGGGATGAGCGTACAAGTTACCAAAATGCAAAAATATTATGTAAGCTGGAGGGAGGCATAGCAGTAGGTGATGTTTTGTGTAGGCAAGTCAGGAATCAAAAGGAATCTCTGCAGTTCATCCTGCTGTGAGAGATTACTCACAGATCTTGATTATATGATCATATGATCAAGACACATGGCTGAAAATTATGTGGTACCTCATTTTCCTTTTTTTTTTTTTCTTAATCACATTTCCATTGAGGCTTTCAACAACTGTTGAACTGTTTTAGGACGTGAGACTTCTCTAAAAACCAGAGCAACTTCTACTTTACCTGCCCTCCAGGCTTGGCAGACAACATTGGTAAAACAAGTGGGTCACCGACTTTTTGAGAAATTGCTGCTGATCTGTCACACCTCAGAAGTTAACAGCTTTCACATCCCTCCATTTGGAAGACTGATATTTTGTCAGTGTTTTTTCTTAAACGCGAAAGGAAAGAATAGTATTTCATTCCTGTGTGAAAGATTTTGATTACATCACTCTTGGTCTTTTTAAATTTCATTTTGAGATGTTAACATTCCAAATAAATGGTATACTTGTAATCGTGTGGGTATTGCCCAGCTAATTCCTGTACATAAGTTTTATAAATGGTTTACATTGCAAAGTGAGAGTCCCACATTTCAGTGCACTTTAGATTTCCACTCCTTCAGCCCTCGGTATTGCTAGATGTTGAGCATGCCTCTAAAACACTTCCACAGTATGTCTTTGTGGATTCTTCTAAAAAGAGCTTGCAGAAGATGCTTAATTATTACCATTGCTTCCAAGCAAAATGGTTGTCCTTCCCTGAAGAATCTGTCAAATCAAAGGCTAGAAAGGATGCTATGGTGGTGTATGCTGACTTGTATGATTAATGGGGCAAGAGTAACTTAGATGACATTTCACTAACCACAAAACATTGCTAATTACCATTAGCAGGTTCTTAGGAGGCTGATGTTTTTAATTAGAACTTATATGCGAGGAATGTACTTTGCGGTTTTTTTAAATAAAGTTAGGAAGTTAGACAGTGCCCTCTGCTGGCCTCAAACTCCCATAGCAGTAGTTTGCGAAGTGCCCCAAATGTTGAGAATTAACACAAAATCAGTGTTGAGCTGCAGAAGGGAATGGAGGGATTTGCTGGTTTCAAGTACACTTTGCTGTGGTCTCTTCTTTCATTCTTCTCTACTTGGAAGCATACTGTGCAACAAAAATCGGTCTCATTTTAGATGGCAAAGAGCTTTTGACTAATTTAATTTGAACCCAGTTGGCTAGAGTTGATTCAGACTTTATCACAGGAGCAGCAGGAACATGTAGTGTCATATACTCGAATTTTTGCAAAAATAAATTTGATACAGTATGAACATATTCTCTTTCAGAAATAAGGGTGATGAAGAAATATACAATCGAACTTAATTTCTATGTGTTCTCTTGCATGTCCTTATTGCATTATTTCACAGTTTAAAAAGCTATAATTATACTGAAAAGCCAAGAGTGCCATTTTTCTCTTTATCCTTTCTTTAAATTGTTTGGATTTTTCTTTAGTTTTGTTTGTTTGGGTTTTGTTTGTTTGTTTTTGAGAGGAGTGCTAATAAAACAACACTATCAGTTGATACTAATAGCAACACTATCAGTTTCACTTAATAATTCTACTCTCATACCTTTGGACTTTTTCAGCGTTCACTAAAAATTAAAAAACAAACAAACAAAAAAAACCCAAACAAACAAACACAAAAACCTACACACAAAAAATGAAAAAAACACAAACAAACAAATAAAATACAATATCTCACAACAAAGGGGACAGAGAGACACAAATTTCCCCAGTAATTTAATTTAAAACATTTAGTGAATTTCAAACAAATTTAAAATCCTTCATAGACTATAAAACTGTAATAATCCAGCATTTCCAGCAAAATTGAAATTAGTGGCATAGAAAGGATTACATATCGATTCATGAAACTTTTTGTTGTTTTTAAATCACTTCTCTAGCTTTTCTCAGCACGGAAAACACGTGGACAGAAATAGTTGCATAAAGTTATCTGTGAGTGATTTCTATTTACTGACTGGCAGGTTGTTTAATATATTAGTTTAAAGATTAAGAAAATTTATTATATGTTGCATGTTTTCTAAAAATCTGCAGACTTCTTAAAAGGAGATTGCCCATACAGAGCAGCTGCTCTGTGCCAAAATATGCATCCTCTGTCTACTCCCTTCAGAGAGGCAGTTCTAGGGAAAGTGCAACCCGTCATCCAGTCATTCACTCACTCTTACGGACAGAATCTCTGGAGCACAGATGAAGATGTGGTCCTAAATTACTCTGTCTACTCATAATACTGCCCTTCAGTCAGCCTTTATTTACATGTGTCTGCAGCTGTGAACCTCTTTGCTTCACCAAGTGAGCTCCATGCCCTCTGCAAAGACCTGCGAGCTCTGGAGTAACAGACCTCCTTATTAATGGTCACAGTTGGTCATTAGCTGGTCACTGAATCTTGCTGATGACCTGCTAATGAAGTCCCCACTGGTTTATTGTGGAGATTGGTCAAGGTAGACAGTACAGGTAATTTATAGATGAAACCCCAGCAGGCTAACAGCCTTTGCTGCCTAACTGCAATCAACACAGTACTACTGTGGCATTACAGTCTTCTTAATTTATTTCTCAGCTGTAACTGTTTCACGTTGAATGGAAGCTTTGGATGCTACGTTTAAAAATATGTTTACATATTTTATTTGATGGGAATTTCTTTATTAATTCTATAAGGGAAACAGCCTTAATCTTACAAACATTTTTTTTTATATTTGACATTTTTTACCCCTCAACAGAAGATGTTTGTTTTTGAAAAATAATTCTATGCACATGAATATTCACCTGTAAAAGCCCACTCAGTGCAAAAATCAGCTCTCAGGGGATACCTGTTAACTACAGGAGCCTGGAGAGCTTTGATGGTTCAGCACCTGTGGTGTCTCATCTCTGTGAGTCATGGATAAATTGGCCAGAAGCTACAGTTCCTCTAGCTGTGATCTTGCCAGCTCTTAAAAGCTATATAGTTTCGACGAGGCCTTGGCTTGGTAGGAAAACTCTGGAAAAACACCAAGACATGGCAGTGATGCATTAGGTAGCTCTCCTCCCTCTAAAACTGGTAGATAATGTCACAGAGGTTATCCAATTATCATAGGAGCCTGCTTTGGCTTTTGACATGCAGGCATCTTTTCCCATTTCAAGAGTGAACAGATTCCACTGTGGCCAAGACATTCATAATCCTTTAAGGTTTTGTATTTTCATTTTCACTGGTTCAAGTATCATCACTTTGATGCAAAACAAAACAAAACACAAACAGAAAACAAAAAATCAAAACAAAAAGCAGCTGGGATATATCTGCAAAGAAACTGCTATAAGAAACTGGGTTTGCAAGTCCTGTGCAAGAATATTTATCATGTTCCATTACAGGTTTTCATGCACTTGACCCACATTAAGTGGTGCCCCGATGTTCATCTCATTCCTGCAAATGGCTTCAAGATTGTAAAAATCTTTTCCCCAGTGCTTCCAAGTATCACTTCTTGATCTGTGTAGAGATTAAGGAGTTGAGTTTCCAGGAAGGTGTCCTGACCATTGGTCCCCGGAGCGCAGAAACAGGAGCTATGGTTGCCTTTAGAAAGAGAGTTTTAGCCTTCTCACTCAAGATCCTCATCTTACATTTGGTGACTTTGCTCTAAATTAAATGAGATTATAAAAATTTCTCATTATTCAGAGATTCTATTTCATGCTCTTTCATTACACACGAGATTCTTCTCTCCTAGTTTCAAGTTCTGGGATACTCCTGTCTCCTTAGCAGGTGCTACTGGCAAAGCATGTGGTTCCACCCAAAACTTCATGAAATGACTAAAAGCAACTGAGTTCTTAAACAGCTTGTGAAAGCAGCACAGATGGTATTGCTTGATGTTGCCCATTTTGAACACAAAAATTTTATTTTGAACCTTTTATGGTGTGGATGTGAGAGTTCAAGTCAGATAGAGGAGTCAGATGCTTTTACAGAAAACCATAAATTTTTTCATATAAGTAAGATATTTATTTAATAATTACTCATGTTCTTGTTATACAGTGTCCTGCATTTGTTTTCATGCTAAAAAATAAACAAGATGTTCAAATATTAATGCCATATATGTTTGAGAATGACCAAGGCCTGATCCAAAGCAGTGTATTTTTAAGGAAATTCATTGAACACAGTTGGACTTCTGCCATCTCAATACAGAATGAAGTACTGCTAATGATTCTTTATTCTTTTCTTTCTTTTTTTTTTTTTTTTTTTTTTTTTTTTTTTGTCCAGGAGCTCTGCTCAGTCAGCTTTAAAATCCTAAAATCAAAAACTGAAAGAGTAAATAAAATTTGAATTTGGTCTCAGCAGGAATATAAACTCCATGAAAGTACTCTCTTCAGGAGTAAAACCACTCCTTAAATCACAAAACTTCCTTAAATCACTGAATGATTATCCACTATAGGACTGCACATAACAGTTTAGAAGAGTTGGTGCATGTTGAGACAAATATCTTTACAGCACTAAATGGGAAATCTTTAACTATGTGTCTGCCTACTCATTTTATCCAAACTTACAAACAAAATGTGTCCTATTTCGATCCCTGTATGTGCTCTGGATGAAACCCCAAAGCCAAACAGTGCAAAAATAATATAAGATCACATAATGAAAGTAAACCAAAGTGAAGGCATATTACATTTTCAAGTTTTCACTATAATGATGAAATAAGCAATGCAGTACTTGTCAAGAATTTCTGCTCCTTTCTGCGTGCACCTGATGGTTATCCCCACTCTTAGGGTGAAATGTGGCCCACAATCTACAGACTGAGTTTGTGTGGGCTTTCTTTCAAGTGTTAGTGTTTAATACTTCCCAGCTAAAAGTCTACCTTGGGAATAGTATTCTACAGGAGTATACCAGTCTCTGTAGAAACCTTTGCAAAATTGAACTACCACAATAAGATTTCAGGTCTGTTTTACCTAACCTTTATCTCTTTCAGAGAAAACATGGAAATGTTTTCTTAAAATTTAACAAACTTAAATTTAAGATACGGTTAAGCTAGCTCCTTTTGAAAAAAATATAATCTCTATTTTCCTTACCAAAAAGAAAACCTAGTGAGGAAAAAAAAAAAAAAAAAGAAAAAAATTCCTGTTCTTATGCATCATTTAATTTTTATTGTAATTATTTTCAGAAAATATATTGAACCCAGTGTCAAGACAAATGGATACTTTTGGAAATTTTCTACTAATATTTTTTTTAATCACTAAAAGCAACTGATTCAAAAATGAAGCTTTTTTTTTTACACAGTTTGAAATAACATATTTTCTTACATTCTTTGTAACAGGTGGTTCTGCTAATCTAACCTGCCGAGCTTTCTTTGGCTATAGTGGAGATGTCAGCCCTTTGATCTACTGGATGAAAGGGGAGAAGTTTATTGAAGATTTGGATGATAGTCGAGTCTGGGAAAGTGACATTAGGTAAAAGAAAAAGATTTTTTTATTACTTTATATCTTTTTTTATGGTTAATATAATACTTTTAAACATAGACTAACTCAGGAGCACTTTGGGTCTGATCCCTATTTTTGTAACACTCATTCTCTACCTTTTTGACTCCACCAGTAGAGAATAGGAAATAGAAAAATGCACTCCCCAGTCAGATATGATGTTAGAGAGCTACAAAAGCAGAATAGCTGCCCGAAAAACACTGTAGTGTTCACCAGCTGGAAGTTACATAGTGACTTTTTAAACTGTGGCAATCTATAGTAACAACCATTAAGACATTTAGTGCAATCAAGAAAAACTGCTCAAAAAGCTATTTTCAAACACTGAACTTTAATTAAAACATTTGGAATGTTTTGATAGGATTTTTTTTTTTTTCATGAAGAAGAGTTTCCCAGGATGTTATCTGGCCTGTGAGAGCCAAGCATTCTGTTATGTGGGTTGCTTATATATGCTGAAATATAGAATCTGGCATTTGTGCCTTGTACTTCTACTGCTCCAAGAAGTGTTACCTCACTTGGAAACTAAGGAAAAAAGTAGGTTTGTATTGAGAATTACATGCTTGTAATATGTATATACCAATAGGAAGTATCTTCTTGGGTCTGCAGGGATTCCTTTTTCATTTATAATTCTTTATGTGTTATATCACTGAGTCTGTTTCTTGGATAAACACAGAAATTAAGGCAAATCTAAACATGCATGTCACAGTTTAACCTAACTAAGCACCACACAGCCACTCACTCCCCTGTTAACCCCTTCAGGTTGAGAGAAGAACAAGAATAAAAGTAAAACATGTGGGTTGAGATAAGAACAGTTTAATAATTGATACAAAATAAAGGATTATAATAATAGCAATCATAGTAATTATAGTAATAAACATACATTGTTAATAATAATTGTAACGAAATTGAGAAATAGAGGAATAAAACCCAAGAAAGACAATACAACTGCTCACCATCCACTGATCGATGCCCAGCCCATCCCTGAGTAGCAATCCACAGCCCCCAGTCAAATATCCCTGGTTCATGTACTGGGCATGGTGTTCTGTGGTATGGAATAGCCCTTGGGCCAGTTCAGGTCACCCGTCCTGGCTTTGTTCCCTCACAGCTTTTTGTGCACCTGCTCACTGGCAGAGCATGAGACACTGAGAAGTCCTTGAGTTTGGGTAAGCACTGCTCAGCAACAACGAAAACATCAGTGTGTTATCAACATTAATCTCATACTAACTCCAAAACACAGCACTGTACCAGCCACTGAGAAGAAAATTAACTCTATCCCAGAAAACCAGGACAGTGCATTACAAAAAAACCCTAAGTAAACATGGATGTGTTATCTGCAGTGATAGTCTATAAGAGAACAATATTAGCCTATTTTACACTTCACCTCTTACAATTTACAATGTCATCAAAAGACATGTAGTCAGACTCATTTTCAGCTAAACACTGGATTTCTTCAGTGTAACTAAAGTAAGAGAGATATTTTTTTTTAACAAAATCAAGATCACATAGACACTCAAGGTCATCATCCCCATATACAGGTGAAATGGAAGCTTGTCTCACCCCAGTGTACTTCAAGTTTATTCTATAAAGGTTAAGACCAACACACTAAATGGCATGTGACAGTCAGATCAGCTATATTTTGCATCTAAAGCTTTCCCCAAGTCCTTCAGCCACTGAGCTGGCTTTCTAATGACTGACAAAAAAGGTAAAAAGAACCCTGCCACAACTTTCTCATTTTGTGGAGGGAGGAGCAGAAAGACTGCTTTCCACTTCTTTTGTCAGGTGTGACATGAGGGAGCAGCCTGCAATAATTTGTCATTTGCTTTCCTGAGTTCTTAAAACCACTGTCAGTCTTGTTAAGAAGGAAAGAAAGTAATGTGAAGACAGGTGGAGTCTTACACAGGAAGTCTTTCATTTATCATCCCTAAGAACTAGAGGCATGTGGTATACTGGTTCTTTCTACTGCTTTACTATATATAATGCGTTCTAGAAATAATCTTTCAGACCATGACAAGAACACATTGTTTCTAAGTGACATGTTGAAGAGCCTCAGAAAGAGCACAAATACTGTGTTTGGCCCAGACTCCTAGTGTGACTCTAAACCCCAAAATAATTCTTTTCACTTTTGTTCTATCTAATATTCCAAGACTTTATGAATCAGGGTCTCCATCAGAGTGTGCAATTATATACTATCAGAGTGCATATCATTCTGTGTAAAGGAGACAATGAACTGAAGCTCTCTTTAACATTTACAAAGCCAAACCTCCTCATTGGCAGTGAGGAAGAAAAGGGTAAGACATAATTTGATTAAAATTGCATCAAACGATAGCCAAATTTGAAGTCAGAGAGTTGTGAGTTGTAAGGAGCATTATTATGTCATGACTATCCCACACTCCACTACGATACAAGCAGAATATCAACAATTGTTCTTTTTTCTCAGGGTTCTCAAGGAACATCTCGGGGAACAGGAGGTTTCCATCTCATTGATTCTTGACTCTGTTGAAGAGGCAGACCTGGGAAACTATTCATGTTATGTTGAGAACGGAAATGGACGCCGGCATGCCAGTATTCTTCTGCACAAAAGGGGTAAATATGCAGCATTTCTCCACAACATGGTAAATGAAGGGGGGGTCAGTTTGTAGAGCTTCTTCCAGATGCAAGCATAAATTTTAGCTTCCTAAGAATTGATAGTCAATGATTATTTTTCCCCAGGAGTTTGTACAACCTGCAAAATAAAAGAAAAAGGATGTTGTTAATTATGGCTGTCACTGGAAAAAAATACAGTAACACCTTTTAATTATATCTCTATAAAAGATGCATTTAATAATTCATAAACTTTGAAATCTATGAAGGCTCAATAGAGGAAAAATAGTAGGAAACCACAGGTAATACAACTGTAATAATTTCCTGTAAAAAATAAAATCAGATATTTTAAAACCCGACAAAAATGTATTTCACTTCTATCAGAAACGGCAGGGGAGTTCCTGCATAGCCTGACTGTGGACATTTTCCTTCTAACGCTTCTGTTTAACATCAACATTTTGGAAGTGAAACATCATGACAGAAACTTCTAAGGACCTTCCTGTTTGTCCTCACCACTCACACCTCATGAGTCCACCCTGCCTAATGGCCACAGCCACCTCCCACAGAGATGATTATAGAGACACGGAGACTTTCTCGCAAATCAAGTCTCCCAGACCCACTTTGTCCACTTTACCTCCCAGAGAGTGCTCCATATGCCTGGGATTGACACTCCTCACCCTCATGCAGCACCTTGCTGGCTTAAGAGAGCAAAGAATGAGCAGGAGCTGTGTGTGCGCTTTGCTGTCATTACTGTGCTTTTTTTAGACTGCTTGTAAAGGTGAGCAACCAGGTTCTTACTGTGGTGCTAAAGTATTGTGGCATCTCAATTTGTATCAGAGCAGTGATGTTTTCCCTAAATTTAGTTTTGTAGCATGTAAAGTCTGTCTGAGTTTAGAAGGAAATCATAAATCAAGATAGTGTGATCAAATTATTTAAATGTATTGTTGTGTACCTCCAATTAATAGAATAGAACTAATTTGTAGCCATTTTTATGAAGTCATCATTGCTTCTTAAAAGATGCAGATGTGAATAACCATGTTAGTCATATATGAATAACATAAGATGTTCTACTTAGCCTGACATTTGTCACATTTTCTGAAATTCAGAGATGAGAAATGAACATATTAAGTAGTTGTACCTCAGCAATATACCAGTTAGTAGTCATATACTCCTAGTTCAGAAACATTTAAACCCAGAGCAAGAGCTTAATCCAAAGAACCACCGAAGTCCAATGGCTTTTCCTTAATAATTAAATTAGTCAATGGAACACTGAAAATATTTTTTTTTTAAAGGCTTAAATTACTTTAAAACTGATGCTTAATTAACTGGCATGATGAGTCCTTACTTTCTCTTCCATACAAGTAGTATCTTCAAGACTGACAACAGGTAAGTCTTCTCTGTTCTGTGACCATCAGATTTTTAATCTAACAGTGTAGGTATGAATTTCGAAAACATTTACTTTCCTTGCTTGCTTTCTTGGAGAACTCAGTAAGTCAAACACACTACAGTATGTGGCCTCCTGATGACAGGCTTTGGAGGAAGTAATCTCAATATTTAATTGACCTTATAAATATAAAACCAATAAAAATAGCAAAAAAACTCCCCCAAAATATTTTTTTCGTCTTTAAGTAAGGCTGAATCTGAAATTGATTTGGAAGCACTGACTGTGTGCCCTCAAAAACCAAAAGATACCTGATACAAGACTCCTATACACTTTGCATGTTGACAACTGTTTCAGTGAAATGATAAATTAACCATGACAGATTAAAATTTGAGCTAGTCTCTCAGGTCTCCTAGGAAGAGAGCTTTACACTGCTTTCTTAGTCTCCTGTATATCACCATGACAACCTTTTGGTTTAGGTTTCCTTGTTTAGATCCACATTTATTCTCTGCTAGGAATGAGTTAGCTGTTCATTAATTTCTGATTACTTTGCTGACTTGGAACAATTGGGATCTAACAATTAGGAAAATTTGCTTCCTGAACACTGAGACATTTGCAGAGGTATTAGTTTTGGCTGGTTTTCTATTTAGTGATCTTTTTTTTTTCCAGCAGTATAAGCCAACAAAGGTGCTGAATCTGGAATATTCACTGCATACCTGAAAAAGGAATTATAATCCTTCTTAAACTTCCTCTGTGAAACATTATCCCCATGATCACAAGGGACAGCAAAGCAGAAAGCTCTGCTTCTGAACAAAGGGTGTTCCTGGGAAAAGAGGTATTTAGGGCTAAACGCTGCAGTGGGGATTGAGGTACAAAGTTTAAACCTTTCAAACACCTCTGCAACTGCTGGTTCGCCCTGGTCAGTAAAGTCTCTGTAAACTTATAAGTCCTGAGGGAGATTTTAGACATACCTACAACTACACAGGCCCTTAAGCTGCAAGAATTCCAGAGTCTAAATCACCAGCAAAACTCTGGATGCATCTTCCCAGCAGGGACACACACTCACCTCATAGAAAGCACAAGCAGGGTCCGTCCCACAGTGGTCCCGGCCACAAACCAGTGCCTGGCACATTCAGGTGGGTTGAGGGGGATTCTGCTCTTTCCCTGGCATGGAAAGCCAGAACCTCTCCTTTCTTGAAATGAATTAATTTCAGGAGGGGAGCAGCACACAGAGCCCCCGGATTCCAACACTGCTTGTGCAGGAAAAGTGAACCCAGTTTTGGCACCCAAAAGCAAGGAGAAGGCTGGGCCCCCTGGTGCCTCATTGTGGACAGCGGTGCTCTGCATCTCAGGGAGCTGAGCCCTTATTTTCTCCTGAGTTTCTTTTGCTCTCTGATGCCAGTGGATAAAACCTAGAATCTATGTCTTTCTGCCAGCTAACCATTTTTAGACTCCTAAATTTCCTCAGATGCTGTACATAGGGAGCATTTAACTCAAAGCTAAAGGAAGTAGAGCATTTTAAGTATGACAATGACAGTGCAGTTTCCTTTTCTTGTTCATTCCTAAAAAGTTTGTCCAAAAGATAATCAGAAAAAGAGAAGGTTCAGAACCCAAGAGATTTAAGTCTCATTCCTTTCCTCCCTATTGACCAAATCCCTGTCTCTTTTACAACAATCAAGCTCTTTTCTCTTATTTCTGAGGGAGGGAAAAAATGTTATAATCTAAGGCTGATTTTGTTACTTACTGGTGATAGCTACCATTGATCATCTGTAAGGTTAATCTTCAGCCACGTAGGGGAACCTTCTAGAAATTAATTTTGAGAGTGGTACTGACAGCAGCTAACCACAAATTTATTGACAGACTACATATTGCAGACAACATAAGAGGTGGATTCACACACACTATAATTCTATTTTTTTTTCCATAGCTTTTTTCATTAAAGAAGGAAAGCCCATAGCATATCACTGTAGTAGGTAAAAACATAATGCATAAGTAAAAAGAATGCTATCCTACAATGTTATGTATTGACAAGTATGACTTCCATGCTGGATCAAAGTCTTCATAGTTTCATTTAATCACAGACTGTGTTGTAAATACAGATTATGAATTAATGGTGTGATTATTTTTGTGGAAATTCTTGTCTGCATGTCTGCAAGTAGAATTTTAAAGCAGAAATCATCTCAAATTCTATTTTGACATTTTTCTTTAGATGATATTGATAGAATTTTAAAAGCTTAATAACATGCCTGTACTTTACTGGGACAGGCACCAGAACTAAGAGCAAGTAACATGCTCCTCTGCATTTTTTCAAAGTATCTACTACCGTTTCTTCCCATTTTCACAGTATTTTCCAATCTCCTGTCCTGGGCTTCTTTTACATTTTTGGTTTGTTTTCCTCTGTCACAGCTGTTCTCAGTGGGCATATACGGATTTTGTTAGCTGTAAGGGTAGGGGGTTTGTTTTGGGTTTTTTTCTCAGGAAAAAAAAATTATTTTCACTGAAATAAAATGTTTAGAAAAAGATATTTAATCTGTTTACCCATGAGAATATATGTTTGAAAAATATACCAGTTATTATTTCCTAGATGGAATGCATATTAAGGAAACCAACAAGTTGGTAGGCTTTCTTTAAACTCATCATTTATTAATGCTTAAACATCATACTAATATTTCCTATTCAATGTAATGAGAAGTTCTGAGTAGAATTGTCTTCATATGGTTATAATGATAGGGAATTGCTGATGGGCACCCTAAATTACAGCATCATTCACACAATAGTGTAAATCTGGTTTATTACTTAAAGTCTTGAAGATGTTAAGCTTTTGATCTCATGAGCATTTTCAGTCACTAGGACGTGATTTCACAGTGACGAGTGACAATTAAGACTTAAAAGAGAAACAAAACTGGTTCTTTTCTAACCTCCGCAAAGAAACTGCAAGTGTTATATCCTGCTTTACCACAAAACTTCACAATGCTTCTAAAATTTCTGAATGGAAACTCAACACATGAAATATGAAAACAATTAGTTTTATATTTCAGCTTCTGTTAATTAGTCCTAATTACTTGACTACTGCAGAAAATCTCTGAGTCTCAATGGAAGCATAATTGTTGTAGAGCTCTGATCTACTTGATTAGTTAGGTTCTTACACGTGTATATCTTCCATATGCAAAAAAGCATTCAGTTTTCATTTTACACTGCAGGAAAAGCTTTTCTTAGATCCTCACCAGATTTTAGAATTGGAATTGAGATTGGATTTGGTGGAAATTTATTTTTCATCCACCTATGTCCATTGAAGAAGTCCTCAGGTTGTCACTGGGCTCATCAATGCAAAGGTTCGTTTGCTGAAGAGTTTCATGACACAAGGCCAAAAGTCAAATATCATCTCCTTTCTTGTCCCAAGCCTAACCAAAAGGAACTGCTCTTTTTACACTCAATCCCATCTAAAACCAGTCAATGAATAGAATACTAGAGACCTCTGACTGACAGAAACTCTTCATAAGACTAGTCTCTTAATCAGTAAGGTTATCCTCATCCTTTAGAAAAATGGACTAAGACAATTCCAGTAAAAAGGCTTGTAAGATTACTCAACATGTGCCTAAATCTAACTTTCCTCTAACAAATCTTACCTCTGACCACATGTTAACAATTTGGTTTGCTTAACAGATTCCTTTTTAAGACAGCTTCTATACCACTTTTATCATAGTTCTCTTTATGTAATGTCTAAGTGCAATTCGAACTTTGACTGGCAAGGGCAAAAGTATTTTAAAAGAAAATGTCACAAATTGTTCCTATGACCTATGCAGAGCTAAATTATTCATTAATGCTATCCTCAGAAAAAAAAAAAAAGTAAACAGTAAGTTTTATGATCTTACATCCTTGGAACTCAATTTTTTCCCCACATTTTTAGCACCTCCAAGTGCTTTCTACATTCATTTCTTTCAGAAGATCTAAAAAAAGTAATTGTGTGGGATGCTTGATTACTGTAGTGCAATAAGCAAATAGAAGCTCTCCCGATCAAGAAGGTTTTAAGTCATACACAATTCATTAATTTGGGGAAGCTAACCAGAGATTACTGCAGTTCCACACAATGACAGTTTTTTCCTTCAACCTGTATTATAAACTGCCTTTAAAATGCAGTGTGATGTACTTACATGTAGTAAACTTCAGTAACATTACAGCATTTTTTTTTTTTTTCAACCTCTTTTGAGCTAACATACTGTTGGAGGTAGTCAGTGTAATTATTCTCCTGCTGGGAACAGGTATCCTGCACTTCTCAGAAGAAATAAAAATGTCATCCATAAGAATAGACTTCTATTATAATAATTTACTATCTCTCTTCTAATAACACTGGAAATCCAACAGCAGCAAGGCTCAAGTATTCTGCCTGCCATACTAATGAATAGATTAACAAGACTCCTGTCTTGGTTTTGAACACATATATGCATATGTACATATAATCCCAAACCTGACCAGCTTTTTTTTCATACATGAATCAGGAATATATATTATTTTTTATATAAAAAATAAAGCAAGATAACTAGGTCTCAATAGTTCTAATAAATAAAATGAAACTACTGCATTGAAAACCACAAATTTAGCCAGGTTCAGTCAACTCTGCAGATAACTACAGGCACACATAGCCTGGCAGAAACCTTATACTTTGTGCTAAGAAACTATTTCTTAATCAAGCTAATTAATAGCCCAAATCTGTTCCTACTGTTATCAGAAGTATTATTGTCCTACAATATCCATCACAATGGTATCTCTAAGGCCACCTGGGCACCTTAGGCACAAACAGATTTTGTTTGGCAATTTGAAACAAACAAAAACCCTAAAAAGTAGTGAATAAATTTTATATATATGCAAAATCTATATTGGATGTGTATGCTATATAAAGCTGTAGTTCCATATGCTGTGCTTTGGGAAGACAATTTGTTTTACAACCATGCCATAACAAACACTGTACTAAGCAAAGAGGGGAGTGGGGGAGAGGGGGAGTGCAGGATGAGGGAAAGGGAAAAAAAACACATACTTCTCCGTTTTAAAACTGTGAGTTTCTTTGTTCCTAACCTAAACTCCTTACTGCTGAGGTATGAAATAACACTCAGACAAGTATCCTGTGTTAGCCAGCTTTTTTTTACCTTTAGCAGAAACACACCCATTCATAATCAGTGCTGTATGTTGTGACACATCAGTCCCTGCTCCCCTTCCAAATTATATTCATTACGTCTACATTTTCTTTAATATTTGAAGATTATGAAAGTATATCTAAACAAACTGAGAACTACCTCTAACCAAACCTTGTCTCTTTGTGAGTTAAATCATCCAAGACAAGCAGAGATTGAAAATCAGTTTAGGCCAGAAAGTTGCAAAGAGTTATTTATGTGCTAACCTGAAGCTCTGTGAATAGTCCTGTTGACTTCAGAGGGATTACTTATAGTCCATGAAGTTGAGCAATCTGCGTAAGTGATTGCAAAATTGAAACCTTAGATAGACTGTAATTGGATTTTGAAAAAGGCTCAGAAACTGAATACACAGCTATAAATCACATGTCCTTCAAGAGTTATACATCACCAAAAAAAGCAAATGTTTGGAATATAATTACTTTTCTTAGTAGCTCAGCTGTATGAAGACTAATTAATGAATAAAATTAATTTTAAGTTATCACAGTTCATTAAATGTAAAGTGCCTGAAGCATGCCATATAAGTCAAAAGATATGAACCGTTGACTGAACACTTTTATTTACTTTCTTGTTACAACTCCAGCTACGAGAAGTGAATTACCTGGATGACCCAGTGAAAGGAAGTGTATCAAATATTAGAGCCAGGTGAAGATCAAAGATATCTCTTACAAATGTGCCAATAGGTCGAAAAGAAACAGTGTAAAATGAGTGTATTTATTACCAGCCATATTGAGCTAGGTATGTGGAGAGGACAAGTGCTTTGTTTTAATTATCTCTCTTTTTCACTGGGTTGCTTGGCCAAAACCGCCTGATAAGAAAACGGGGGGGGGGAAAAATGTAGCCAGTGCTCAAAATACTTGTAACAAATCTTGTTTTAAATTGAAGCTATTTATTCAGAAAGCAATCTACTACTGCTGCAGTAATCAATGTGTTTTCCCTTGGAGTAGAACTGCTCCTGTGCTACTGGAGGACTATTGTTAATTGCCTGTAACTAAATGATTTCTGTGCCTCTGGATGTAACTTTCTGGCACTCGCTTGTTTGTTATGTTTAACAGAATGCTTGTCCCCCCTAAGGGTTAGCCAAGTAATTTTACTCTACTATTTCCTACGTTCAGCCTCAGCTCCTTAAGGAGGGCCAGGTCTGTAATTTGTGCAACACAGATGCTAAATAGATTTTAAAAGGTTTGCACTTTTTGTCTCTCCCCTCTGTTCTGGAATTGTGCTGAAATTGAATCTTTTTAGTACGTAGCTACTACAGGAAACTTGAATTTCAGCAGGAAAAACGGATCACACTTCAAAGGGAGTGTAATGCCTGCTGCAGCAACTGTGCTCAAATCGCAGTGAAAAAGGCAGAATAAAGCAGCAGAAAAAAATGTTATTGTGAAGGTAACCATACACTCTAACCTTGTTGCTACACTTAACTTGGCTTTAGCAGTCCCTAGATCACTGTTGAAATTGTTGACATGCACATCACCAACACCCTTGGCTCAGGAGTAACTTCTCCTGGGAAGGAGCCACAACACCTTCCCCAGTTCACATTGGGAAAACCAAGGCACAGAAATGTGAAATAGCTTCAGTTACCTGAAGGGCAAACAACTGTGGCAGGACTGAGACTTCTGCTTCTCACACCTTGAGTTCAGCTCAACACAGGGTAGCACTGTTCCCAAAATCCCTTATATCCAAATGCCCCTTAGGGCATGGTTTAGCATCCTGCAGAATGCTAAAAAACTGAAGGCCTGAAAACAATCAACTTAGTGTGACACTGTGCTCAGGCTTATCCATCCTACCTTCCACAGTGCTGCAGGGACGTGGCTGTCCTGCTTCCAGCACTCTGGGGGTCAGCTCAGGCACCTGCAGGGATGGGATGAAGGGTGCAGCAATCTGCTGGGCTGGGCGAGTCACTGCCCTCTCTGCCTCCCATCCCTGACAAACAGCATCAAAGAGAACAAACATGTGCTGATAGATGTTGTCCAGCACAGAAGAAAGAAACAGCTTGCTGTGCTAGATCGATAGACCATGAAACTTAATTTGCAAACAAGTCTGCTTAAGAAAGAACCACCTTATCCTTGTACTCATAAGCTAACACAATGGGCTCTGTAGCAACACATGAAAAGGTAATTGCTGCTACGTTTCAGGCTGACTTAGAGAATTTTGCTGTTTGCTTTGATTGCCTAATTACGGACAGTTTCGTGTGCTTTCAGGTTTTACTGAAGCAAATATATAGGTATAATCTTATTTTATGGGGAAAGAGATAACTAAGAGGGACTTGGAAAGCAAAAGTGATGCAGTGTATTAGCCTGATTTCATGCACAGTGACAGAGAGAACATGACTACTGGCAGTTATTTTTTTTCCACCTAATCTTAAAATCATTAGTTTAGGAAAAACTTCCATTTTCCAGTTGTAAAGTTTTTCTTTGCCTTTAATGAGTCATAACAGCAGGCACATAAATAGAGTATTTGTGCCTAGCAACTCGAAATATTAAAGCCTTTCTCCTAGTTACCATTGAACAGCTGCATCACCTGTGATACAAAATGATAAACAGGGTATAGTAAGCCAGTGCAATTTCCATTTCCATTTATATTCTAAAATATTGTATTACTTGTCTATGCAAACAATTTTTTTTGTGAGTGTTTTTAATAACATTCCCCTCTCTGGACCAGAAAAGTCTGAAATAACCATGTCACTCTTAAAAATATCTAACACAAAGGAATTCCCAGCACAGTTTTGGAGAGAATGACATGGAATATAAATTTTATTTTACTACATTTTTAGTGTCTTCTTGAGAGCAATGAAATCTTTTTACAGTTGCCTCAAAATAATAAAAAAAAAGTGTGTGATTCTCAGTAGATGTTGTCAAAATAAATGGAATTGTCTCTTTTTCAACGAACCTTTTATTTCTCTAATTGAATTGGATTATCATGTCTGCACAACCACACACACACACAAAATAAAAAGGTTACTTCAGGGCTACACTACTTCATTTAGACAGAAACTACCCACTGGAAGAGGATACTGTGAAAATAATGCAGAACTGAGCTTGGTCCAGTGCAGATTTTTTTTATGAAGAAAATTCTGTATCTTAGATTTCCAATATTTGATTTTTTAAATTTTTTTTTTTGATTACTTGAAACTGAGTGTTTTGGAAAAGTATTGAAGGTCATTAAAATTTACCACCTCTTGCTCATTTCAAATTACAAAATTGTTAGCAATGCTCTTCCTCCTCCCACCCTGTTGTTTTAACATTGCCAATTTGCAGCCAATAAGCAAATGAGAAGTAATAAGATGGGAACTACATAGCTCTGTGAGCTTCCTTGGGTGTGGAACCCTTAAAACTGGCAGAAATGAATGCCCATGATAGGATCTTACTTTTTGTTTGATAAGTGGCTCCACTGCTGGTGGTAAACATTGTTGTAGTGGCCACATTTGATCAGAGTCCCTGTCCTCAGAAACAGAGTTACATGGTGGTGATATCAATCCATCATATGAGCAGACTGCAGCAAAGACACCAGTGGGTCAGTCTGAATGAGAATGTCAGAACAGACAAATCAGGATGGTTTGCTGTGACTACACGTAAACCAAGCCCGTTGGGGGAAAGGTGAGAATAAAGGTGAATGGTAGACCTCTGGAAAGCTGTGTTAAAGATATCAATACATAAGTGAAATGTGAAGATGGAAGGTTCCTTGGATAATTTGTCCTCACTTCTCTCAAGCTTTTGGGGGTTTAATTTTTTTATTTATTTGGGAAAAAAAGAGTCAAATCCTTAGTGTGGTCTTGTCCAGTAGACTAAAACTCATCCTATTTGTATGTTTTCACATTATAGTCCCCAAAAAGGAAACATTCAGCTCTGCTTTCATTGTAAGTCAAACGTCAACATTTATCTGTTTAAAGCAACCTGTGATCTATCTACAGAAAGACAAAAGGAAGAGTTATCAAAGGTATCATGTGTATGCACATATTCATACACATACCTCTCCAGCAATTTTTCTTTTTAAATGAGCAATTTATATGGTGTATCAGAGAAAAAACAGTTTACTGAATTAAAAAACAACAGCGGAAGATTAATTATGTATTCCTTCAAGGGTCCTATAATGAAATAAATGACCCATCATCCATTATTTTATTTTAATATTTGACAGAAGTATGAGGTCTGCTGCTGGTTTTTCTGTGGTTTGGAATGTGGTTGTTATTGAGTTTCGTAATTCTTTGCAGAGCTGATGTACACAGTTGAGCTTGCTGGTGGGCTTGGTGCTATTCTGCTGCTGCTTGTTTGTTTAGTGACTATCTACAAGTGTTACAAGATAGAGATTATGCTCTTCTACAGGAATCATTTTGGAGCTGAAGAACTAGATGGAGGTAAGGCATTTTCTTGGTATGTCTTCTACTTTCTAAGAATTCCTGTCTTTTATTCCTCTCCACCAAGGCTGATTTCATTTCAGTTCAAGATGTGCTAACAACTGTGATTTTTACTTCTCACTGTTAGGCACTGACTTGAATACACTTTCCTCACACAGCACATAAACACAGTAACTGCTTAGCTGTACATGCTTCTCCCCAGAGCTCCAGAAGACATCCATATCTTTTAGATTTTTATTTCCAACACTGAATGTAAACTACCAACATGGATGCAGTAAAGATTTTCACTTCTGTCAGTACTGAAGGGCAGCTTTTCTCCATGAGCTATGGCATGTCCCCCCTGAATTGTATTCAACGAATTCATAGTGGTTGAAGTGAATCTCAATTTACTGCATGTTTGAACTGATCAGTTTCAATAAACTGCACTGAGTGTTTGGGAATGTACCCAGCAGTTCATTTTCTTGAGTTCATTTGCTTCATCACTGCGAGAGCTGCTAATTGTCATTAAAGTTGTTCTGTGATTCAAGGACATCCAACCTAAACAAAAACAGTCCACAATACATGAACCAGCTCCGTCAAAAATATACATATATTTTCTTCTCTTTTTAAGCACTGAAGAAAAAAGTCTTTATTTATCACTAGCCCTACTAATCAAAATTATTGTTGAATAGCAAAATGCAGGCTTTGATTAATCAGTTTGGTTTCTCGGGTCAGAGTTCCTTACATTTCGTGCTACTACTATGTCTTTGGTGACAGGACCTTGTTTTCTACAGAAATACTAATAAAAGTTATTTTACAGTTCAAGGTGGGGAGAAGTCACTGTGATACATTAAAATAAATACATACTGATAAACAAATGATGGCCAAATCTGTCACTGATAAAGGAGAAGAGCAGCAACAGAATCACAGGTCTTTATATAAGAGAAAGTCTTTCATAATAAACTCACTAGGGAATGACCCATTTCTGCCTCCCATCTAAAAATGCACAAGGATTCAAAATAGAAAATGCTCAGAACAACAAGCCCAAGAACATTAGAACATTTTGTAACCTTCTACAGGATTTACAAAAAGATGCATTAATATAGCAACTCAGTGGGGGAAAAAGTCAAGTTATTCTATTTATTTTACAGAGGAGGAAACTGAGGCCCATAGGGACTGTGAGTCATGNAAGGAGTTTAAAAGGACATGCTTACTGCACAAATTGTGTGAATTTAATAATAGTCATATGAAGAACAGGCACCTAAAATATTAAAGTAGATGTCATTTTATATTTTCTCTCGGTATCAGTCTTATAGATGTCATTAATCATCTCAAATAATTCCAATTCATTTGCAAACTTACTCTGCCAGGTCTTATGCTCTTGCATCTCTCCTGTCCCATCACAAACATGGGTCATCTGGGAACAACAATACAATAGTACTTGAATCACATATTTTAAACATTGAAAAGACATGTCATCTAAAGGATACTATTCTGTGATTAAAGAAAAAGAAAAAAAAAAAAAAAGAAAGGAAAACCAATATCCATTCCGTTTATCCTTCTGAGCAAAGATCACTGTTATAGACGGTCAAGCGTGGATTCTCCTTAGGAGATCAATACAAACACTGATATCTTTGATGCTTAATGACAGCAATACAAGAAGAAAAATAGTGCTTCCAGATCCCTAATGAAAACATGTAGCTTCTACTGTGTTCAATATACTAGCAACCTGGAAAAAACTCTTTGTGCCAATGAAGTGACTGAATCTACACATTTTATTCTGTCTCTTCCACTTACTGTTGTGCAAAAGAAGATAGAGAGAAAATGCCCCACAGAAGACCAAGACTTGGCTTGTGCAGAAATAAATTGCAGACTACATTGAGATCTTTTCCTTTGGCTTAGTTGTTATTGACAGACACAAAATGCTGAACTCCACAATCTTACTCTAAGCACATCTCCTGCGGTGCAGCAGCAGAGCACCCACGTGCTATTCATCATGTACACCAAGTTTTGTAATACTCCAGGACAGCATGTAGATAAGGAAACATCAAAAAATCACAGCTGTTTTTTATGTGCACTCCATTGTACCCAGAGAGGATTTGAAACATTTTAAAAGTGAGGTCCAATTAAAATTTTCGGTTGAAAATCTCTTTTAAAATTCAATGCTTCATTTCTTCCCTGATCAGAGAACAAGCCTTTCAGGATGTCAAATCTCATCACAATTCCTCTTTCCTTTCCAAGCCTTAGACACATCAGTTTTTCTCAGGCTAACTAACATGCATTTCTCTGGGAGGCTTGGGTAAATTGTGAGAACTATTTGAAAACAAAGTATTTAACCCTTACAGTCATGCAACTCAATTTATTACTTTTTAAAGGGATGGATTGAGCAATTGATCACAGTTGTTGATTCTTCAATTCTCTAATTTACATCTCCAAATGTTTTGGTTTTTTTTTGATCATGCTAGCAACTAGACTATCCTCCTGCTTTTTCTCCTCTCTCCCCACTCACTGCAGCTCAGTCCAGGGAATGGGAATTGGAGCCCCTTTTTTTCTTTTCATGAGTAATTAATTCCCTGCCTTTTCTATTAATTTGGAATATAATAATTTTACCACTTCTCCTCCCACTCCATGCCTCTGCTTTCCAACAACATGGGAATTTACTCCACACCAGGGGGTTATGTGATGGGCACTGTTTTATGTCCTTTAGTGTGAAGCCACATGACATGCTGGTGTTTAGTCAAGTGACCTCACTGGGAGTGTCTGACAGCTCCTCCTGGGAACTGGAGCACAGGGACAGCGGAAACACTCTGATCCTTGGCAAAGCAGTAGTTTTTTCACCTGCAGGTGTTTGGCACGACCTTGGATCTAAGACCTATAACTTACCACTACCAGTTTGGTGATCAGAAACTCCAAAATCTCTTTAAGAGGAAAAATTCAGTTCAATGTCTCTCCGCATACGCAATAAAGATGATAGCTTGAAGAGCTATGGAAACAAAGAAATGTCCGGTACTATTCTGAAAACAACAAAATTTTCACAAACAGATGCTTCACTAGGAACTTCAGAGGGCCATTCTTTGTCAAATGTCAGGCAACTTTTTTAGTTTTGCAGCTTTAAACTTAAAAGCTTATTTTAAAAAGCCTTGTCCACAAAGTACACTTTAGGGACTAACACGTTATTAGTGAAAGCCACTTTTAGAAGTGATGATTTCTTCTATTTTGCTGTACATTGAGATCCAACAAAAGGGATTTTTATACCATGTTCATTCTCTGTGGAGCATTTTCACAGTTGCTTTTATGTATTTTTATCTTCCAAGGACCTTCTCTTGCTGCCATTCCCAGTTTTTAAATGACTTTATGAAAAAAAGTATCATACTTTTAGTGAGTTAAAATGCAAATAACTATTTACTAGTACCTCTGATCAACACATGCTCCGACTTCTTTCCACCTTACCCTCTGTGACCTTAAAAGGCTTTTGTATCATATATATTACCAATGTATAGAAATCTGCTCCTTGTCTATGTGTGAGCCAACTTCCAAGCATCCTAAAATCAATGGAAAATTTCCTATAATTTCACCTGGGACAGCTTTCTCCTTTGTTATACTGTTCCTGCCCATCAAATTGTTCAAGGATCAGTCCCCAGGCATGACAGACTCAGCAGACACAGTGAGAGTGGAGAGGGGATTCAGGCCACTTCTCTAAGTCCCAGTTTTGATGCTGCCTTAGTGTGGACAGGAGGTTCAAAGTGACCAAAACAGCTATTTTCAACTTTTTCTTACCATTTCAAGACCTGAGAGGTGCCAGTGGATATAACTCTGATGCCAGTGGATATGCCTCTGGTACCAGTGGACATGAATGTTTGTATGCCAGTTTTAAGGTATATTAAGAATAAATCCATAAGTCTACAGATGACAGGCTGAAAACCATGGTCAGATAAGCAAAATTATTCAAAATCATAAACCTCCACATGTATTTAAATTTCAAATTTCAGTTTCAGAGAAAAGAGCATATGGTACAATTAGCAATAGAAACAGTTTGCAGGCATCTGCCCCTGCTATTACCTGTCTTAATTAGTAACCATTTAAATTGGTGAAAGTTTTTGTATGAAGGAATTAATGTTGCTGTTGGCTGGACTTCGTGAACGAAGATTTTGGGATAAGCCTCTCCAATGGATTTTTAAGGTGAGGCACAGTGTGCACGGAACTGGCCCCACCCCCTTTACTCCTGAGGTTCATTTTGCCACAGCTGAGCACGCTCGGATGGTGACAGCGAGTTCCTCAGTATTCAAACTGTTGTCCTCAGAGGAGGAGCCGGCTCCACTGGTGGTGACTTACATCATTCAGCCAACGCCCGCCACCCATTTCAGATTAACATTAAAGAAAAAAAAACAGCAAACAGAAAAGCAATAATATCAGGTTGTGGAGCAATCCTGGGAGCCCACGTGGGTCAGAGCACCAGGGGAAGACCTCTCCTTTTCCTCTCTGCCACCGAATGACACAAACGTGGCACTGCAGCCACGCCTGCAACACGAGCTGGGGCAGGCGAAGGAATTAATAAAAAAGGGTGAACATTATCATAAAAAAAAAATCATTAGGAGCCTAGGGAAAAAAAAAAAAAAAAAAGCAACTATTAAAGGCAAAGTCTGACCAAATATTTTGTAGTTTTCTAATTAAATTCACATAAATATCCTTTTTCACAGCTATGCTGACTGGAAGTCAAGCTTTAGGCTCAAGAAAAAATAAAGACTGTAGGCAGCTGATAACAAGAAAGTGAGAGTTTTGTTTAACAGCTTACATGGTGATTGTCACAAAGGCCCTTGATGCCTTCAGGTCCCACCAGCTGTTTCTACGATGTTGGGCTCACCATGGTGTTCTCTATCTTATTCTCAACTTTCTTTGCTGTGGAAACCTTGGTGAATTTAAGGAAGACATGGCTTCTGTGCAGCTGGGGTGCTGACAGAGAAGGCAACTGGGCCTGAGGAGTTTCTCCATGTTTGACTTTCAACCCTGGAAGTGGCTGATTTTATTTTTTTTCTAAATTTCTTTTCACCACATTGCTGAAATAAAACTAAGTGCTTCTCATGAGATTAAAATGTGCCACTGCTGAGCTCTCTCAGTTCAGGAAATCTTGTTTGGCTTGGGTACATGACATCTATGCTGATTGTTTCTTGGCTGAGATGACTGCCCTTTCGTGAGAGATGAGTTTCTACTTCTTGCTGAGGGAAGCAAATCAATTCTCAGATTAAGAGATTGATGAAACTGTTTCTTCCTTGAAATCTCTGTTGCACCTGGGAATCCTTAAGTAATCATGATTTTTGTCCTTGCTATTATTTAGCTGCAAAAGACTATCAGGATTCATGGATAAACCTATGGGATTGCCCAGATAATATCTTATTAACTGCCCAGGACAAGGGCAGGTAAGATATACTTCTTAGTGGTTTCCTGGATTTCATCCCAGTGAAGATCTTAAGCAGCAAGAGATGGTAATGCTTTGAGATTCTTATAAGGTTTCTATGTGACTGAGTTGTTAACTTTCAAATATAACTTTTACCACTGGTTTAAGCACCACCAAAGCACTTGTGTTAATAATTATGCAATGCAGGTATAGCTAGGCTGAAATTATTGCTAAAGTTAGTGGTTTCGCAATTACAGAATCTTCCCTGGGGACCCACAAAAGAAGTTTGCAATAGCAGCCTCACCACACGTTTATGTATTCTTATTGGCTATTGGCAAATTGTGGCGATAAGAAATCCTGCTCTATGAATATCAATTTCAAATTCTATTAAAATCACCTTAGAAAAATGGAGCTTTCTTTTTTCTAAATATAACTGGTTTAAAAAAGGGATTTTCCTCTTATTTAATTACAATTTTATTACTGTAAAACTGCTCCTTTTCTTGTTTATGCCATTTATTTATATCTGAAATGCAGTTCAAACAATAAAACCTCAATTTATGTCTCCACTGTATATAGTATTTTCTAGATTCTGTGCATAAAACATACTAAGTCAAATTCTTACTTTTTCTCTCTTACTATTTCATAGCATCCAAAGTACATGTGTAGTACATGTATATCTTTAAAAATAAAATATCACCAAGAACATTTTTAGATTCCAATCCAAGAGATTGTTATAAGTCAGAAAATTCAGATGTAAAGTAGGAAAAAAAAATACTACCATATGTAAAATGATGAAGACTGAGATATCTCCTGTTGCTCAACCAGCTTTCTCAGTTTTGAAGATTTTTTTTAATCAAAAATCACATTGCAGATTTCTGAGGTAGGCAAGATAAGCACAGCTTATTGGCATCTGATTTCAAGAATCTTAGGTTGAAAGTCTGTTCCCAAGATATTTCTCCCTTGAGTTTTGTTTATATTTATAGTGATTTACTGAACTTTTTGCTGCTTTTGTCTAGATCAAGGCTGCCTTAGATCCAGTTTTCAAAATGCTTAGCACAATCCTAAGAAACACAGTTGCAAAGATAACAGATCTAAGAAATACACCTAAAACTAAGTACTTATTTTATTCAGCTTATTGTTTCATACAGTTGTTTTGTTGAATTCAGATGATAAGACCACCATCTCTTGACAGCTTTTTTTTTAGAAATTTCTTTAATATAAAAAAACCTATATATGTTCATTTTCAGATTTTACATGACACTTTTTTTCAGTGTTTCTTTCTGCTTTTTTTTTTTTTCATGGAGTAGCTAATTTCTCCCAGTCTTTCATAGATAACTACTATGCTATGCTAAATTTCCTGCTGTGTAGTTGTCATTCAGTCTTTCAATATCTACTAATATCTTTTATTAGTTTGATGTTTGACCTGAAACTAAATCATATCAACCAAGAATATAATTTCATTTTTTTTAAAACTTCTGAAACACTTATAAAGATTTCTGAGTTTTCATTTCTGTCAGGAGCAACTTCTAATATTAATTTTTCATCAGGTTTTTTTATATTGAATCTCGTTGTTGTTGGCTAGACTCCACGAACGAAGATTTTGGGATAAGCCTCTCCAATGGATTTTTTAAGTGAGGCACAGTGTGCGCGGAACTGGCCCCACCCCCTTTACTCCTGAGGTTCATTTTGCCACGGCCGAGCACGCTCGGACGGTGACAGCGAGTTCCTCAGGATTCGAACCAGTGTCCTCAGAGGAGGAGCCGGCTCCACAGGCGGGGACCTACACCACTCGGCCAATGCCTGCCGCTTATATTGAATCTACAGTGTCTTCAATTGTAGTGATAAATTTAAATTTTCATGTAAATGAGAATACTGAGAAACATTTGAAATTCAGCCTTTGTTTAGTGAGGAACAAACAATCAGACTGAATATAAGATAAAAACCCCTTTAACCCCTTTAACTAAGTTACTCAGTTTAAATATATATTAATATGTATGTATTATATGTATGCAAATAATATTCTATCTTAAGTATCTATCAATGACATTGTTAAACTGTAATTATCAAAAACCAGGAAAAATATGTTACAGAGAGAATCAATTTTGCACCTGAAATAATGTCATTTAATTATTTTTCAGCTGAATTTTTGTCTGTCAGGGATGACTCCTAATTTTCAAGACATATCAAATGTAACATTGATATCTTGGAGTATTCATAAATGTTCATAGAGAATCAACTTTTAAATTGGTATTTATTTTATTTTTTCAAGTTCTTTAGACTTCCAAAATTCAGTATGGTTTAATGGCCTTAAAAAACAAAACAAAACAAAACAAAACAAAAACAAACAAACAAACAAAAAAGAAACAAACAAAAAACCCAACCACAAACACAACAAAAAAACAAACACACATTCATTAATTTAATAGTTTTATACATCTGGCAATTAGGGTGAAGTATTTTCATTCCCCCCTGTCCATGACATCCTGAGAAGATTTCAGACCCTCTTTAGAACTGATTAAATTTCTTTAACCTCTTCCCCAGAGTTAAATTTACAAAACTTCTCTCCAACATTGCTCACTCTGCACAGTGATATGAGCTATCATGAGGAATGCTGCACTTGACAGATGTTTTGCCACGGTAAAAAAACTACATGGGTAGTTCTTAATTTTTATTAACATTAAAGGGCTTGACATTTAAAAATAATAGAAAATGTTACAGTGAGTTTCATAGCAACCATAAATAGCGTGAGGAAAAGTAAATATTTTGAAACACCTAGGATTTGGGCATTTTACTCAACTAAGCATTTGAAGTTTCATTATATTAAGGATGAACACTATCACAATGTGTATATTAAATGTGGCTCCACAAATAACAACAAATGCAGATTAAGAAATACCACAATTTAGAAGCAACTACAGTCTGGGAAATTTTGAATGGCACTTGCAGTCCTTCCTGAACACGTTTTTTTTAAAGGCAAAAGCTTCCTGCATCACCATGACTCCAGCTCCATGCAGCACTTGGAAGGATCCAGTCTGTCATTTCCAAGAACTCACCGTGAAATCCCAAAACTCTGAGTTAAATCAGCTCATTGCTCCTAAAGTTTTGTACCGAGTATCCAAGTATTTATGAGGTTAGGATGTGATCTGTTGAAGGAGAGGATTTAGCTGTCCAGCTCCCTCTGGATCTGGGGAGGAAGGTCTGCCAGACATTACTGGCTACACTAAGCAGCCCGAGCAGGGTCAGCTGCCTTCGGTGCACTGAATTTTTCTGAAGGCACTGCTGATTGCTCTGGAGAATTTCAGGATGCACAGAGACATGGGCTGACCCCACCATCTAGTTCTTGGATCTTCATTGAAATAAGATTCCCTATGAAATATGACATTGTGTGATTTCTCTTTGTTTTGATCTATTAATCTGTCTTGTGCTAAAGTGTATCATGCCATCTAAAAGTCGGAAATTGTCATCATCTTGATGATAAGAAAAAAAAATTACTCCTCTAAGGGTTTTTATTATTATTAATATTATTAATTTTTCATGCATATATATAATTTTTCTGTGCCACATTAAGAGAAATATCTGTAATATTTAAGGTTTAATAAACCCTCAAAGGCCCAAATTGCTAGCTTCTTGCAGTGCAACATGGAAATCATTAGAAAACATATACATCTATAATGCATATTCAAAGTTGAATCTGTTTGGCGGTCCCTATAGAAGAAGTTTTATCTCTCTTTCTGTAGGCACCAGCTTATCATTTCTGCCTGTGTAGTTGTCAAGAGAGCATGCATACAGATGAGTTTTTAGATGTCTGATAGCAATTTACTTACCCAAAGATCCCATTTGCATGTGGCAAAGTGGGTGCATATAGAGTCTGGGTTTCATTGTATGCTTACATTGAGCCTTTTAGTGATGTGCTGCTGAGCACATCCTTGGAATAACAACCAGCATTTGCAACTTCATCCCCTAAAAAAAAATATATCACTTCTGCTAGATTAGCACTGTGGAAAGTTACAGGGAGTATGATAACATATTCTGCATTTGGATGAGTACCTCAAGGAATGGACAGCATTAAAGACTGCATGTTGCAATGATGAAACAGGTGCTTTGACTAAAATCCTGGTACACTGAATGAAGTAATGGTTCCATATGTTATTAATTAAGCTGAGATTTGACCTGCAATGTTAACTCCTGTGGTCTATCCAGGCAATTTTGTCAGAGCTGTGGCTGAGTGCAGCTCCATGACCATTACTGAGTCCTTGCTTTCAATTCCATTTAATGGTTAAAATGGTATGGCAAAGTTTGTACCTCAAGTCTGTTTTGCCCCAGGTCTTGCAGTACCAGTGGTTCTGGGCTGACTTAAACATTTGTAGACTGAATAAAACGTACCTTGAGCACAGGCTGTATTTTACCCCATTGTGATGAACTAATCCAGAGCTTCTACATGTCGTCATGGTTGTCTACAGTACAATAACATAGAATTTTTTTTGCATCAAGTCTGTTTGAATTTTGCCGTGCAAGGTCTACTTAAGGTTTTATTTCAATATTTGTAATTAATGGATAAAACAAAACCTCATTGAAATGGTAGCTTTTGAGTTGAAGAGCTCTGTCCTAGTTTTTTACTACCTGTAGGCATCAGAAAGCAGCTACAAACTACTTAACTGAAGAGGATTATTTGTCCAGTCACAAAGAATGGGAAGACAAAACTTATTATAATATAATGTTTCCAAGTATAGCTGTTGCATGACATTGTATGTCCCACTGAGCTGTGTTCACTAAATTAAAGAATAGCCATTGCATAAAAGAGCTCTGCAACATACCTGGAAGCAATATAAAATTAACCTATTATGCTATGTTTCTAAAAAAATAAAATAATCCTGAAATGGTTAAGCAAACAAAAAGATATTTAGATAATTTCTTTCAACCTTCACGGGAAAGAAATCAAATTTCAGATTAAATGTTCAACATCTCTGCCTTTGGTTATTAAAAGACATTTTTCCTGCTAAGAATGGGAGGAAAAAGTGAGTGACTATATTTCAATTTATTGCTAATGCACAGAAGCCTAACTAAAGCAGGCCTTTGAAATAGTATAATCTATATCTAAAGCAAAAGTACAAGAAACAATCAATCACATTTTCATTCTGAGGATTCTTGGATAGAAGACAAAATTGTTTGCTGAAAAGAGAAATAAAGAGATTTACTCTTTAAAGAAAATCTGAGTTTGCCACTAACCTTGTTATGAATTTGGATTTTTGCACTGTTATTCTGACACTGAATACTAGTTCCAGCCAGTATCTGAACATACTGCACAGCCAAATCTGTGATTATCATACTTCACAATAGTATAAGTAGCAATGTCAAGTCTTTTATGCCTTGATATGTAATTTGGACCAGATCAGAAATTTTCTGGTGGCAGGTTTTTCTCTTGGAAAAGGCAGATATGCCAACTTATTTTAATGGGTAAAATATTCATTCAAGTGAATGTTCAAGAAAATACAAAGTTGTGATGAGCTACTTGCTTGCTGAGAATCTGAGGACACCTGGATGCATTGCTCAAGAAGGAAAGCTTGCATGAAACAATTGAAGAGCAAAGAGTTTGAGACCAAAGCCAAGAACCTTCTGCTTTCACGTGACATGACCAGGAAGATTGGCAAGATGCAAGTCCCAGCTCCCAGATTATGACCAGATGTCTGCAGGCTCTTATTTCTTCTTCTCATTCCATTGGGATAACATGTTGAAAAACTTAAAATCATAAATATTCTTTAGAATGTAAGCATCAGTCCCTCCCATTACAAAGAGGGGTACATGGGACCCTTTAACTAAGAAGACACTGCTGTAGTTCTTAAAACATTTCACATAGTCAGCAATAACAAATAATTTTAATTAGCCAAAAACAAGTTAATGTGTAAATATCACAGAAGTAAAGCAAATATATATCTGAACACCCCCTGTGTATCCCAAATATTTGACATTTTGCAAATTGTCTACTTCTGCCAGTATATCAGTCTACCAGATAATAAAGTCACCACATAAGGTAGTTCTGCTGTAAACTGAATGTTTTACTTTTCATCAAAGAAATTTAAGAAAATTACCTGGCTGATGGAGAGTATAAGAGCTCATGGAAACCACTGTGATAATACACCTAAGAGTTTCCTGAACCAGACTACACATCCTGCTGTATTGGACTTTGAAGAAATTCATGATTGCCTGAATCCATCTATGTAGGCATACCCTAAATCCTGACCATTCTTTGTGCCTCATATGCTAATAAAACTAGGGAGGAAAGATATGTTCCCTGCAATACAGGATAATGCAGTTGTAGTTACTGGAAATGCTAGAACCTTCATGATATGAAAAATGTGTACTTCAAATAAATTCATTAGTTCATAGCACAAATAATTTTCCCTCCAAGTCATAATGTGGAAGCCATCTAAGCAGAAAACATTCTGAGCCTTTAAAACAGTTTGAATTCTGCATTATTTCTTATTATTTATCCCTTCGAGAAAAGACACATTCTCATCTTTACTCAACGACTTTCAGCAGAGCAACACTGCTCTCAAGCATATACTATGGTCATGACCATTATGGAGGTGAGAATAGAAAATGACATTGCAGCATCATCATTTTGGTTGGTTGAATTTTCCCATGTATTATTATATTTATTATTATTGACCTCACTGCGTGTTAATTCAGTTGCTGGGATAACACTATTGCACTGTAGAAACAAAAACCTGCTAATGTGATCTCTCCCTGTCTCATGCTTGATTCAGTCAGTGTTAGTTTAAGGCATTGTCAAAGGCACAAGATGTTTTTCTGTCATTAAAGAGTATGGTTTTACAAATACTCCAGGGAAAAAGAATGGAAAATGTGAACAATAGAAGACAGTGCTTCTCTTTTTCTTCTTTTTTTTNCCCTGTGAATATAGAAAAACCAATCAATGTCACACAAAAGATGTGCAGGAGGTTTGAAAGTAATGCCAGTACAACCAAGTTGGATTTGTCATCTGCAAATGTTAATGAGCACATGGTTCCTCAGAAGGGAGAGGGGACTGTTCACGATTAGCACCTTTTCATTAATTTCATTTATACTTCTTACACCCACCTACTGTTGACAGGCTTTTCTAAAAAATTCTACTGGAGTGCAAAAGGGTATGAAATGAAGAAAGGAGTGGCTCAGTAAATAATTGAAGTCAGCATTGACTGAATGTAACATTATTTATGACACACACAGTATTTAGAGTATTCAATCAGGTCTCTTTTACAAGCAATTGATATTCTTGGTAGTCTGTGCATAATGTTGTCAAGAGAGTTAGAAGGATGTTAACATTTCATTACTCTTGTCATTGATTTTTCTCTGCTTTCTTCACAACAAAAGTCAAAACGTGACCTCTTATTCCACTGAATTAGTTCCAGAGCACTTGGCATTATTGACCTCCTAATGAAAATTAATGGCAACTCTTTCAATTCAGGCTTTCAAGTAGGCACACCAACCACATTTAAAAAACAGACGGTTATTTCTCATATTGAAATGAAGTAACACACTGTTAAGTAACGAAATGTACATTAATGCAACATTAAATTTGCAAATTTAAGGGTACAGAATTCAAGAGACTTAAACTGCACTTTCAGGAGCTGATGTTGCAAAGATTTAAGCTTGGCAATAATTTCAGATCTGGAGAGCCAAAGTGTTTTACAAGGAAAACTACACATACACTTGGAACATATGAGCTTCAGATCCTAAATTTATAGTAAAAATTTGGCAAGATTGAAATGGTTTTACTATGGAGCAGAGACAACTGTATATTAGCTTAGGTATTTCTGTGCTTTTCTTTCCCCTGTTAAAGCTAGAGGAATGCAAATTCTTTTCAGTGACTTTTGTGCTCAGAAGCTGTCACTCGGCTGTTAAGTGGATTTCCTTCATCCAGATTCTTACACAAATGTTTATGCACAAACCAACTTCTGTCTATGGATATGGACCCCTCCTTGCTTGCATCTGTGTAAATAAGAATTACAGCTACCTGTTGAAACAGGAACAATGAATGGATTCATATTTGGAGATGGGGTGAATGCTTGCCATTTTATCTAAACAGTTTCCTATTCCTGGAAAGTTTTCCCAGAAATAATACCTAGAGAGATATCTGAGAAAGCTGCAAGAATAATGACTAAACTTAATTTGTCTCTTTCCTTAGACAACAAAGACTATGATGCATATCTATCTTATACCAAAGTGGATCCTGACCAGTGGAATCAAGAAACTGGAGAAGAAGAAAGATTTGCTCTTGAGATCCTACCAGATATGCTTGAAAAGCATTATGGATACAAGTTGTTCATACCAGACAGAGATTTGATTCCCACAGGAAGTAAGTCATGTCTTTATTCTTGTGTGTTTTCTAAACAGCAAATACAGTGATTGCAGTGACTGTGTTAGTCCCCTTTTTTTTTCACCTACTCCTTCACAATGTTATCTTTCCTCCCTTGTCTTAGAGAATAGTAAAGATACGCCACCAAACATACTTAAGGTATATTTCCAAGATAAGAGGATTATTATTTAATAATTGCATTATTCTGATTAAAGGTGATATAGTGCCAAAAGGGCACGCATAAAAAAGGAAATAAAACACTATGATTTTTCACAGGTTTTTTGTGAAATTGCACCTCTAGGAATGAATACAGAGTTCTTCGGTTTTGGTTACTTTTAGTTTGTTTGGAAAAGTATCCCTAATTCTTAGTATAGAAATTAAGACACAAAGGAACTAGTTGTGTTTGGACTAAGGCAATTGTTGAGGAAATCAGTGAATTTTGCCAGTGGCCACTGCAGATAAATGTGTAGTGGATGGACTTGATCATTCTTGGAGACTGAAAATTAGAATTGATTGGTACAAGTAGACCTTTTTCATGTTTCTCTCACATATTCCAACAGCAGTATGGTAATGTTTTTTAAGCTGTTGCAGTATTATTCATAAGCTCACTGTAACCATAGACAGCTGCTAACTTCAGTATCTTTCACTAAAGATAAGAAAGGATGGTTGGTGTAGGCAAAGCACCATCAATCTCATGAATGTTTCTTAAACCAACAGCAAACTAGACACTAATTTACAGGAGGCAACACTGGTTTTGTAAATGTGTGTAGAGTGACCATGAAAGGAAAAGAAAAATATAAGCCTACCACACACTGCAGAGTATTACTTGGGTTTAAGACTGAACTCCTGAAGCACATAGCTGTTGCTTTGTTGTCCACCTGAGTGACTTTGCCTTTTAAAAGGAAAAAAAATCAAGGTGGACAGACTTGTTTGAATAATGATACAGATAATTTTACAAAACTACAGCTCATGAACAAACACAATCCACAGTGCATGTAGCAATAGATGTTCCTCAGTATCACAGAATGACTGAGGTTTGAGGGGGCATCTGGAGGGTCACCTTGTCAAACCTCCCTGTTCAAGCAGGGCCACACAGACCAGGCTGCCCAGGGCCATGTTCTGCCAAGTCACCCTGGCACGTTTGCAAGAGATGTTTTTGCATATTTCAGTGAGATCTTCTGGGAGCAGGGAGTTGCCCCTGTTATTTCTCATCAGTCTTTGAGATCGGAGTGTTTCCTTAGATTGGTTTTTGAGCAACTGTTTTGTTTTGTAGCCTACATTGAAGATGTGGCAAGATGTGTAGACCAAAGCAAGCGACTGATCATCGTCATGACTCCAAGTTATGTGGTAAGAAGAGGTTGGAGCATCTTTGAACTGGAAACGAGGCTACGAAATATGTTAGTCACGGGAGAAATCAAAGTAATACTGATTGAATGCAGTGAACTACGAGGAGTTATGAACTACCAGGAGGTCGAGGCCCTAAAACATACCATTAAGCTCCTAACTGTCATTAAATGGCATGGACCAAAATGCAACAAGTTGAATTCCAAGTTCTGGAAACGTTTACAGTATGAAATGCCTTTTAAGAGGATTGAACCCATCACAAATGAGCAGGTTTTAGATGTCAGTGAGCAGGGGCCCTTTGGGGAACTGCAGACAGTCTCCGCAATATCCATGGCCGCTGCCACCTCCACTGCTCTTGCCACTGCCCATCCAGACCTGCGCTCCACCTTTCATAACACATATCATTCCCAGATGCGCCAGAAACACTATTATCGAAGCTATGAATACGATGTACCTCCCGCGGGCACCCTGCCGCTCACCTCAATTGGTAACCAGCACACCTACTGCAACATCCCCATGACACTTATAAACGGGCAGCGGCCGCAGACAAAAACTAACAGGGAGCAGAACCCAGAAGAGGCTCACACAAACAGTGCGATACTGCCCCTCTTGCCACGGGAGACCAGTATATCCAGTGTCATCTGGTGACCGAGATGCAAGGGGCTGTCAACCCCCTTGAGTAGGATCAGAGTCTGCAGTCTGGTGCCTGGAACTACATCCTCGACTGCTGCTGTTAAACATGCATTACAATCGATAACATACAAGGAAAAACAGGGTCTTGTACATATGTTTTTGCAATTTCTTTGTAGCATCAGTCTTCCTGTTTTACCCATGTCTCTTCCCATTCACATTTTTGACTTTGTTTTATATGTCATTGGAATTTGTATATTTACATTTTTTTAAATGAAGAGACTGCTGTATAGATAGGAAACTTTTTTGCTTCATTAGTATAGTTTTAGATTTTTCTTTTGTTTGTTTTTAACCTCTCTTGGGAATGCTCAGACAAAGCTATGTTGATATCAGAAGCACCATCCATTTTGTTGGCCTGCCTAGCCTGATTCTTGAAGGCCATGCCTGCTGCAGCTCACCTCTTTGGAGAGTATTTGTTCTTAGAAGGACCCCATCCCTCCCTGAGAGCTCCAGTTTCATTTCTGCTCCCGCAATGTGCACTGCTCCTTCCCTGCCCTTACAAAGAACCCCACGTGGGGTAACACTGCAGTCTGATCATCTAACATGTAGCTTGGTAGATACCTGTTCAACAGCAGAATACACCAGTCTGTATCAGTTGCTTCACAGTAGTCACTACAGAGTGTATGGAAACTAGAGCCAGTTTGGTTTTTGCTTTCTTGGGTTTGTTTTATTAATTATTATTTTAAGAATGAATTGATTGTATTCCTTTTATAAATATAAAAGCAAACCCTATTTTTAACACGTCCTGGAAAAGGATTGATGTGGTTGTGGATTTTATTTTTTCAGCATTTAATTTTTTTCCCCCTTTCAAAATCCTGTAAATGACATCATTTGCAAATGTCAGACAACTAAGACAAGTGAGGCAATAGGCACTGAAGTGCTGATAATGTACAGTGATGACTTCCAAACCAAAGGGGAATAAAAAGACAATATTGTAGATGATTTGTCACTTTGTATTATAGAAAGTGTTATTTTCAAAAAAAAAAATAGTAAGAGCAAAACATTATTTTGCTGTGGATTACAGAGTCCCCTTGTATTTTATTGTTCCAAAAACTGTGTTTGCTTTAAAATGATATATTCAGGATTACGAAATCTTCTTTCATTTGGTTTTAGCTTGTAATGATAAATAAAACTTTATTAATTTCAACATGATTTCAGTAAGAACTCAGGCAGAAAAAAATTACATGAATACCAGAAATATAATTGTTTTCAGAATAAACTTTATTTATACAAAATTAATATTTAAATCAGATCTGGAAGTATTCAAAACAATTTATTCACTTTAATGAATAAATAAATTAGTTTTATTTTTATGTATGATTCTCTCTTTGAGGAGTTGCAAATAATGCATGTACCATGACTGACAGGGATGAAAAAAAAAAGGCACCACTGTGTTTACATCCGGACATCTTTAAGACAAATTAAATAAGCGCCTTGCTCATACTTATGTTTCAAATAATGGAAAAGTCCTTTCTGGTTTTAGACATAGAGAGGAATTATGCAGCTCTACAACATATTCAGGCCAAGCTCTCTGCTAGTCCCTGCTTGTAGAGTTACTGGCTACAGCACACTGTCATATAGTCCTGGATTGGATTTACTCCAGCAGAAATGTAACTGGTGTCCTGGCAAACAGACCTTACGGTCTATTTCTGTAATTAATTTAGGTGTTTTTATGGCAGTTAAATGATATTGGCCAATATAATGAATGTGTGGGATTTGTTCATCCTGATTGTCACAACAAGAAAAGTATAGCTTATAATATTTTGACCTTCTTAATGAAGAGTGGGGAAACTGCAGTTTGGGGGATGTTTGTGGGAGTAATCCAGAACTGACAGTGTGGGAGGAAATGACTGTGCTCCTGTTGTGAGAGTCAAGAAATCTCATTATCTGCATAAGAAGCTAATAGACATTTCAGAGGTGCACTGATTTTAATTTGTTTGAAATGTTTATTTCCCTGAGATTTTGCTCAAGCCCTTTTCTATAGTCTGTTCTCTATTATGGTGTTACTCTCTGGATTTATGCCAAACATCTATAAAATAGAAATGAAGCTGCCAAGTCAGATAAAATTTTAAGAGACTTTTGCACATTGGTTATTTTCATAGTGTAAGAAAGCTATTATTTATTAGCTCTTACAGACACTGTCAGGCACTGATGGCATTTTCCTTCATTCATCTGGATGCCAAATACCCCAGTATCCTATGAAAGCAATGCATCTTTATTTCCCCTTTCCCTTCCCTTTCTATGCGCTGGGGTAAAGACTGGGATGTGGAATATATGTAGGATGTAATTATCTGACCACAGTAAAATTTAGACAATTGGTAGGTGTTTTCTTAGCCACATGGGAAGTATTTTTCTGTTGTTCTATTTTTAGTGTAGATTTAAGCACTTTGAATAGCATGATTCAGGGATTGACAGATACTATTTGATATTAACAATACATTAAAAAAAATTTTACTTATAATGTTTTGTCATACCATTAAATATAAGACAAGCAAACCAAAATAAAATTTAAAAAAAAAAGAAACAAACCACAAAATAAAACCTGAAATAAAATAGAGAAGCTGTCTATGGCTTTAGAAAAATTCCTCCTTAGTATTCCTCTTCTGTGAACGGCTTGGGGGGGTGGACAGTAAAGGAAACTGTTGTGTGTTCACATGCTCTATGTTTGACTAAAGTTCTTTTGGAATACAAAATAAAATGGAAAAAAAAAAGCCCAAACCAGAACCAGCAAAAACTGTCATCGCCCTAGTGCTTAGGTTCGATCATTTTTGGTGAAGGAGTTCCAGTTTTTGACTATACAGCCTGAACTGTGCATGCAATAGCCACATCTAAGGTTTAGCCATAAGCAAATAGCACTTTATTTTAAAAACTGCACAGTGTGATGATCCGAAAAACTTACTCTGCGTGGTCAGTAACTTTGAGTCTGTATGTGGATTCTATGCACGTGAATTATCTAAATGTGGTGCTTTGTCTTCAAAAGGCTCTCTCTAATCAGGGTAGTCTATGTTATAAAACTAAAGGACTCTGTTGAACAACTTGTGTAAATTCAGTATATAGATTCTCCAGACAGCATATAGAGCTCGACAGAAATGGGAGATTGTATGCAGCTAATTATTTTGAAGGAGAAGTGCGTTGCTGGGTCTGATTCTGTTCTCAGTTGCAGCAGTATGATTTGAGAGTAAATCTAATAAAGCTGAATGAGTGTAAGATTGATTTGTGTGGGAGAAGAAAACTGGAAAAACAAAGAGAAAAGGAATTCATATTTGCAGTCTGTGACAAGTTGAAATCTTGGCTGCAAGGAAAGCAGCAGCAAATGTCTTCTGAATTTGAGTAGGAACCCAGTTCTCACCTGGCAGTCAACATCAAACACTTTCAATACGATCTGGTTCAGAGCTAAATACTCTTAGGCTTAAATACAAACTAAGTTTTTTCTATTACTGCACAGCTGTGAAAACCATGTATGTTACATAATAGGTGATAATCAGCTTCAAAATAATTGGAAAGCTTGTTATACCCGCCTGATCAAAATTCACAGTTTTATTTGGATATTGTGCATTAATGACACATTTAAATTATAGAGAAAGCAGTGAGAATTGAGGCGAAACTGGTCTGGTAAACAAGGTTTCTTCATTTTTAAACTGAAAAAAAAGAAAAAAAATAAAAAAAGAAGAAAATATCAGGATAGCAACCCTAAGGAAAGTTTAATTAAAATCCAAGGAAGGAAAAAAATCAGAGCAGTAAAGTAAGTTCATAAATAGAACAAAGGCCAATGGAGAATAAAGAGAAAAATACCCACCTGCTTTTTGACTGTATTGTGGTTTCTTTTGTCATGCAAAGCTCTGCACTCTTGCTGACCTAAATCAAGCAACTGGCTTTTTTGGAGGCCATCCAGACAGACCAGCAACACAAATACATCCCTGTACATCTAGTACAATTCCAAATGATTTTTTCACTTGTTGATAGTCTAGCATAGAGAGATTTTTGTTTGTCTTTATTGTGCTAGAGACTGGCAGAAATCTATCAGCACTAAAATACCTCTATAACACTAAATTGATTATCTAGAGTAGTTGCCTTCCTTCACACCCACCCCTTATCTGATTTGCTGTTATTAGAACCTTTTTTTAACACAATTATCAGTTGAGAAATAGATTAATGTGGCTGGCAACATCAAAAAAGGCAAGAATCTCATAACAGTGCATTTCCTTGTATAATGAATGCTGCAAGTTCCCTTGCATTTCTTTTTCATATAAACACATCTCTTCACCTCCTAAATAGCCCACTGACTGGAGTTTAGCAAACACCATTGTGTCTTTAATTTCAGATTCACTGAATTTAGTGTGGATAGTGAGTTGTTGTTTTTTATGTAATTTTGTCTGACTATTTTCCACTGACTGGCTATATCGTCCAAGAAGACATGTTGGTAACATCACACTGCTCCAAGTGGCCTTGACTCAGTGTTCCAAAACCTCTGAGTTGTTGCCCTGGGGAGTGAAATTGATAGAAATGTTTCTGCTATTAAGAGTTTGCCTTTGCCTTTTGCTCGTTTAAATTCTGTTTAAGGCAAAGTTTGTCCTTTGCTCTGGACTAATAAGCTCTGCAGATAGAAAATCCAGAGTCCACAGGGTCATGAAGTAGTCAAAGAAGAAATAACAAAGACAGATCTGATACTTTATTTGAAAATGCAGAAATTCTGGAGCTGTTCAGATTGCTAAAAAATGAATACATTTTGATTGAGGGTTGTTAAAAGGAAGTATTCATCTGGTGATTACAACCAGCCTTATTCCAAAAGCTTATCAGCATTCTTATATTAAATATACAATATCTTAGATAACATAATTTCAGAAACATTCAATAGTCAATTAAAATACTTTTATTTGAGGAGGGCTAAAAGCAAACCGATTTCCCTAGGATCTAAATGATAAATAAAATAGATAATCTTCATCTTATACTGAGATTAGAGAAACTACAAATATTTCTTTTTTGGGTCACTAAGTAAAACTATTTAGAGTAAAATTTGAGAGCTAAGACTGTAGGAATATTACTGACATTTTTAATAAAGACGTCTCTCTTAACCATGAAAACATGACAAAAGGAACACACAAATTATTTTTTAAAAAATAAAAATAAATAAATTGGATATGCTTTTTAACCTTTTTTCCCCTGTTTATCAAATATTACCTTTCTCTCTGCCCTCCTCAAAAGTACAAAATCATTCAGGAAGACATAAACCTACCAAGTCCAGACTCCCAAACACACTTTGTGACAGATAAAGATGTTCAAGGCAGAGGGAGGGGCACCAGTGTGTTGCTGCAACTGAGAACATGTGTTCTCCCTGCATGGACAGGGAGAGCGAAGGCCCCTTTGTTCTCCTGTTTAGTCACTCCTATATCAGGTGGGTGCGGAAGGAGCCACAGGCTCAGTGTGTCACCACTGTCCTACATGCTGTAGGCAACACACAGGGAAAGTGGGTGCTAAATCTTGGTGTTGATGACAGTAAACATGATAAACATCAGATGTTAAGGTACTCTATTGCAAAGCAACCAGAAGAGCACAAACGTACTAAAACAGTTTCCCATTTGTTCCACATACAATGTAAAACCCGGCACTGAGTAGAGAAAGATGTCACCTTGCTTGGTTAGTGTGCAATTCACTAACAGGAAATTGTCATCTCAATCAGCTAGCACCACATCTCAGCACCCTCACAAAAATTTCTATCCTATCCTGTCCTGTCCCACCCCTTGCTCTCATATCTGTTTACCTTGCAGATCGTATTAGAAGTAAAAACATCCAAAGCTTGCTGTGAGTCCTCAGATTGGGCTACAGAGCAAAGTTCTTTACAGATATGCTTAGACTGACTAGATATTTGTCCTAAGAAGAGACTTAAAAGAGTAAAGCTTTGATTTCTAAAAGTTTGGGGGGTTTTAGTTCCCATCACACCATTTTCCAAATCCACTTAGAGTGCTCATATGGAGCAACATCCTCATATTATTCTGACCTTCTCTGAGGTAAAAAGAAAGTCTTTGAAATGTCAGGGCTCAAAAGAGGCTATTAAGCTGCAGAGTCTGCATACACACTTGAAAACCAAAAGTAAATAAAGAAAGCAAATTAACAATGCAATTACTAAACCTATTTAAACCTGTTTTTCAATATTTATTGTTTTCAGGGAAGATTGTTTTCTTCTTCTATTTTGTAGGATATAAGAGAATTCTTAAAATTTTCTCTTCATTCTTTGCATGACAGATAAATCACAGAGAGATTTATTTAGGAAATCTCATTCTTTACTGCAAGTTTAAATCACAAATAGCAATGAATGTAAAGACACAGAAAATGTTTTCCAGAGTTAATACTCTCTGGTGAACAGCTCACTGCAGCCCTATCAAGTTCTTAGGAAGTAGAAAATTTAAACAATTAGTGTTATATGTTTACCTTCAGCATCACATTAGAATGTTGTATATTTGTTTTCTTAAGACCCAGGCAGCTTCAAATGGAACAATTATGTAAATATAAAGTGGTGAGAAGAACAGCAACACAAATGTTTCTCCATCTAGTTTAGCAAAATAGTTCAATTACATCAGGCTCCTTCTTTGAGATCACTAACCTATGTCTACCTCAGCAAAATACATGAATTTTACAAAATGTGCAAATATCTGGGAAAAAAATTGTTGCAATAAGCACTCTCAAATCTTAGTTACACCACAAAAAGCACTTTATGCAATTTTATGCCTATATGGATATATTTTAACTTGTAATAATTTGATTATAGAACTGTACAACAAACTAAAATAAGTAGCACTCTCATAAAAAACCAAGGAGGTCCCAAAAATCTGGGTTTATTCACAGGATGACATTTACCACGTGCTTCAAGATGACAAACTTGTAACCAGGCCATTGCTAGAGGTACTATGACACAGATACTCAGTTAGGGATGACACGGGATGGGAGAAGTACAGGCAAAATTTTTGCTGATTGTGTCATGACCAGGTAGATGTACATGACCAGCACTCACCTAGTCCCGCTGCCACAGGAGATTGCAAATATCTTTTCCCTGTAGGTCACTAGATAGGCAAATTCACCAGGTACTTCCTTCACCACCTGTTTGCTATGTGAAGCCATTTATATAACCTTGTTAGAGGTAGGCAATGTGTTTTTCTAAGTCATAGGATATACCTGAATCTACCTGAATATCTGTCAGAATTCCTACTGTTGTAAATACCAATTAGTGTCAGCACAGTTCATCTCATATTTTCTCTGATTACCTTTTTGCTCTCCTAAACAAAAGAGACCATGAATAGCTGTCAGTGCCATATAGCAAGTAGCATTCCTAAACTTTTTTTTTTTTTTAATTATTATTGTTGTTGTTAGGTATTTGAAGAGTTAGAAGCAGCATAAAAGACTCTATCTGCTTAAAATGACACTTGCCAAGATGTTTTTTAAGGAATGATGAAGACAATTCCCTGTTTAGTCATCTTGGACACCTTACCTGTTGTGCTTCTTTCAAGATCCCCTCAAACAGCATTCTACAGCATAAGGGATTGGAGAATGACTGAGATGCACATGCATGTAATTTTCAAGAATGTTACTTGCAGTCCCTTGAATTATGTTTTAATTTGTTGTGCTTTGCTTTCCTTTGTTTTAACTTGACTTGTTTTTGTAAGAAAACATCAGGACTACGATACCATTGCAGTACATTAGTGGTGGCACGGCCACATTAGAAAGAATGGAGTGGAAGTCCAGAGAACTGAAGCTGAAAGTCTTTGCACAAGGCAGTAGTTCAAAAAGCTGTTGTATTTCTTGAGCTCCCACTTCAGTCAGTTCTCCACTTCATAGGCAATCCAGAAAAGAGGTTTTGTAGGGAAAAAATGGTGCTTTCAGGTGCCATTGTACACAGAGCCTCAGGCACAGTGAGTCTGTCACCACATGCTCTCTGAGAAATGAGCTTTCTTTGAGAAACCTGCGGTTTCCTCCTCATTTCGGCCTTCTGACTGCTGTCTGTTGGCTTTCTAAGGTTTTCCAAAGACTCAAAGAATAAAAAAAAATCAATTTTTTCAAAGTCACGGTGAATCCATGTAAATCATCGCTGATTGTTTCAAATATCTGACTAGAACACAGATACCTGCCCCGTTTTCTGTAACTCTTCCTCTTCTGCCCTAGATAGTCATTGGTTAGAACTTGTTTTACATATCCTGTAAAAATATGATCTAAGGTTTCTTCTTATTATATTAGTCAGAAAAATCATAAATAGTTTGATATACTATCTTTGTCATAAAGGTTTACAGATTTGTTAATGGTCTTTATTTTATCTATTCAGCACCTAATAAAGTAGTCAGCTTCCTAGTGCTGAGCAGTGGTGAAGCAGCCGACACTGTTAATGAGTCAAGGATGTTAAAACACAAAATATTAATCTTAGGTCTAACAGTAAAATGGAGTTAAATTATCTTCCCAGCATTGCATCTAAATATCCACTGCTGTAACTGACAGCAATTTTGAGTTGCACATGAATTTTGCAAGAAAAGCACACTATTAAGTCTGTGTGGTTACTAATGTCATGTTGCTATTCGTAAAATATAAATGTAAGCATATGTACCATTTCATAAGTAAATGTTTTTATTAGCATATTTTACATAACTGCACTTTCTTCAGATGACAAGAAAACAAAATGACCAAAAAGATCTTTAAAAGAAAGAACATTCATCTAGTTGCGATACTAGAAGAAAAATTTCTCCACCTTCTCTCTCACAAAAAAATAAAAGCTGCAAAAGTAATACAAATAAAGAAACAAAAGTCTGTGGAGAATCATTTGTTTCTAATGTCAGCTGCAGTGTCATTTTTACAAGCCACAATTTGTCTAGGGGGTTTAGGGTTTTTTTAATTTTATTCTGTTACTTTTCCCATCTCAGAAGAAGCTGACTGATCAGAAGTAGAATGCACAATACAATTCAAGTAGTAAGAGTCCCTTCTTGGGAGCACACTGTTCAAAGCTGACAACTGGATAAGCATCTTGATAAAGGACTTCGTTAACAAAGCTGGCCTTCTGTAATCCTGGGAACCACCACAGTAGAAATCCTCTGTAGCTCCCATTCAATACTTGCACATACATTGAAGATGTAGATTTATATTTGCCATCTTTAAAACATTTTGCATTGATGGAATGGAACAAGGAAGTGCTGTGCTAGGCTTTGGGAACTTTCATCTTAATTTGCTTAATAATTGGTAAAAGTAAAGACTACTTTTACTGAAGTCAACAGAACTAATGTTGTTTATAACTGGTGCAAAAAAAAAAAAGAGCAGAACCAGGCCCAGAAGTTCTGAACATTAGTTTTCAGCTATTCTACAATTTAACTGAAGATTCAACATCATTGCCTCTTCTAAGAGTCCATTATTATTGCCATATAAACCATAGATTAACAAATGCATTCCTGTCAAAGTTTTCTTTAAGGTTACAGATATGACTATAAACTGGAAAATACATCTCTTGCTTTATACACTTGTTCAAAATCACTGAAGTTAAAATAGAAGAATTAAAATTCAGTAGTAATACATCAACCTATATTTATGCCTACTGTATATTAAATATTTTACCTAAAGATATTAATTTATATTTATTTTTTTAAAAAGAATTAAATGAGTCATAACTGAAAAGAACTACATTTTTGTAGTAATGTTATGCTTATTGCTGAGAAGCAAGAGAGTCGTGACTAAAATGTTACCTAGTTTCAGTGTATGTCACTTTAAAAAGAACACGTTTTATGTTATCCTAATTTTTGGAAAATTCACTGAGCCTGATACAAAAAAAAGAATGAACAGCTTGTTGTAATAACTATAACATATTAAAAAATTTGTATTTTCATCAATTTTTATTCTTTCAGAAAAAAAGACATCACTCATTAAGTACAAATGCTGCACAAGTTAGCAATAGAAATATTGATTTTTGTAACTTTGATTGCACTTGCCTTAACTTTTCCACACATAAACAAATACAAATAACACATAGAGGGAAAAATGAGGATTAAGGGGAATAAAACCCACAAAAGTAGGCAAGTTTTAGATTATTTGATGAATAATGACACATGAGCATAATCAGTAGAATCCTTGTAAAGAGCACATGATGCTGTACATTTGTTAAAGCACAAGGTGTACTTTGTCTAGATCAAAAAACAAAACACAAAACCAAACAAAAAAAAACATTTTAGTGTGACTTTGCTTTAGGTTTAAAAAGTTGGATGTTTAAAAAAAATCTTTATTACTTGCATATGAATATTTTTGTATAATAATATATGAAGAAGGTTTTAAAACAAAACAAAAAAAAAAATACTTGCTTTATAGTGTGCAAATTTTAGAGAAAAATAAACAGGGTATGTGTCCAATTTGTAAAACAATATTCTCCTTTCAAGATTACTCTTTCACTGGCTAAATGCAAGATTATGACAACTTGAAATACATTTTTTGTGAACTGACAAAGAAAAAATAAAGCAATGTGAATAATTTGCGTATGCAAACTTTTTTTTAGAAGAAATTGTTGCTAGTAGGAATAGAAATTTAACAGAGTGATAGGAAAGGCTTTGAAGATTCCAGTTCAGTGATTTGAGTAGAAGAATGTACTGGGGCAGAGCATACACATTGGATAAGCTGGCACAGCTCCACTGGCAGCAATGGAGCTGCTCCAGCTTACACCAGCTGAGAATCTGACCCCTTGCTTAAGAATTCTTTCAACAGCAAATATCCCCACATTATTATTTTCTTTCTTGTATTTTATGTGTATTATTTTTTCCTAAAAAGACAATGGAGTATAGATTAATACATAGTAAAGCATGGAGCGCACCTCCTAACTCTCCGAAGGAAGGACTCTGTGTGTGTGGGTGGCACATCCATGTTTGATTTATTGCAGCATTGCTCAAGTTCTATGACATCTTAGCTCCACTGGAACCACAGGGTGACAGGGGAATACCGTAACACAGTAGGAATAGTTTTTAGCCCTGTGTGTGTGTGTGTGTGTGTGTAGTGTGTGAGCAGGGTGAAAGACCCCGACTGATACAGGAATTGTAGTGAAATGGAAGGAGCTCATAGCGGAACAATGTTGCCATTGCACGAACAAAATCTAACAAGAAAATGACAAAGGCAGCATTTCTGAAAACATGGATGAATGCTTTTCCTTTAAGTTAATTGAATATGACAACATGCTTGGGTCAGGACAATTTCCATCCTTGGTTTTCTGAACAGACTACAAACTCTGTGGTTCTCTTCTAAACTGCAGTGGCATAAATCAGGAGCATCATTATCCAAGGCAAGGAGTTTTGAGTCATGTTACACCAGTCACATGAACTGAAATCAGCTTCTTTTCTTCCCTATCAAGACCCTCACCTTCTCAAGTCTTGAAAAACTCAAGAAGCACTTAACTTGTTTACACTCTTTCATTATTTTTTAAAGTTGTGTGTCCCCTCAGATGCCAGTGGTATAGCCCCAGATTTGAAGCTCTGTGGCACAAAAGTTTGGGGCCTTGCAATAAGAGACAGGCACCAGTGCACAGCAGCTTGTACAAAGGTTGGGTTTATGCCATAGATGGAGCTTAAGTTGTCGAAAGAGCTGGTGATTTTCTAGCTCCAGGAGCCCACACCACAGACCACCATGTGTCTCTGTAGCTCATGAGTATCATGAGACATTTAAGATGTGACAACTGAATCTGTTTACCTGCAGCAACTCATATTTAAATGTATTTTTAATATAACCACTATATTTTGCACTTGCAATCTGGAGCCTGGAGTCAAGGTGAACTATATTACAAAGTACTGTTTCTACAGACAGTCACCTTTTGGAACTTGGAAGCTGTCTGCTTCATCTACTTCTCATGAGATTTTTATCTTTGTTGTACACAATATCAATAGGATCATATGAATAAATGATGACGGTTTCACCAATATCAACACAATTCATAGGCCTGATGTGGTGGCAGGAAATGCATTTAGCATTCTGTTAGGCATCATTTATGGTTACTCAACTACCAGCATGTGATGTGCACAGAAATATGGTATCCACTGTAAATTCAAAAAAAAAAAATTATGTATATTTAGTTACATTTTTTAAATATTGCTATTTAACAGACCTTAATAAAAAAAAATTGAAGAACATAATTCTCCATTGTTTACTACACTGCTCTGCATTCCTTGCAATTCTTAGACACATGACTGAGACAAGTACAAATGCAGAAATGTGATTAATTGCTGGTATTCCTTCCCAAAATCGTTCACTTGTGAACAGACTGGGAAGTCACATAGGGCTGCATGCTTGAAGGGGGGCAATTACAGGAAAAAGTAAGTAAAAAGAAGATTGCTTGAAAAGCACCAGAATTTTGGTTTCAAAAATAAATAAATAAAGTAATAGAGAAAGGCAGAGAGAAACAAACAGAAAGATAAAGTACCAACAAGCACCAATATATATATATATCATATATATCATATATATAGCTGGACAGTTTTCTTGGATTCTCCTCATCTGTACCACATATAGTTATTCTTTTAATCAATTGTTTTGATTCATTAGATTTAATCTTCCCTCTCTTTATGAATACTTATTTCCCCTTTGTATTTTTCTGCTCTTGTGGTTTTGGGTTTTTCTGGGGGGGTTGGTTTTGGAGTTTTTTTGTGTTTGAGAGGGTTTTTTTCTTCATATTTACTTTATTTTGCATAGATAACTGAATTTGGTAATTAATGAAAAAAATAAGCATCTTTAAGTACTAGGTTTGCCCTGGTAAGATTTCAGTGTGGTATCTGTAATTGAAACACAGGTTCATGAACAGATCTGTGAAATGCAACAATTCACACACTGAGAACGTACATGTCAACTACTGCATCAGGGAGACCAGAATGTCATTTGAAGTAATACAGACACAACTGAAAATTAAATGATCAGCTATTTACAGTATCCACAGTGCAAATAAAACTGCTGTTTTTAAGTAAAGAGCTGCTTTGTTTCAGCTGGAGAACTTTCATTAGTCTTCTATTAAACAACCTAAAAACAAACACAAAAGACATATACTGATAGTCATATACTACAAAAGGTGATGCTGAGAATAAGAAAAAGAGACATTACAATGCAAGATAGATCTTTAATTGCAGTTTAAGTTTTCAAAATCTCCCCAAAAGGCCTGGGAAACAGACCCTCACTTGGAATTGGCTCATGGATTGCACAGAGGTTAGTTAGAAAACTCGGTGAAAACAAATGTCAAGAGTGAAATGAACAGCAAGTATATTTCTCTGCAGAACAGGAACTACAGTATTGAGAATAATCTGGACACAGGAGATAAAACAGTAACATTGAAGTGATGTCCAAAGGCATTGTCTAGAGACTGAAAAATAGACTCCAGAAAATTAGTCAGAGATCTTTAAAGTGCTTTACTTTCCAGCTGCATTCAGAAAAAGTTCATTCTTTTCAATCAATATGCATGCCACAAAATCAAATAGCTATTCTTATGTGAACACTGATGAATCTTACCCAATTTAGCATGTTGCCCCTACTCATATTTCAGGGGAATATGCACTGAGCAAGGCAAAGGTAGGACAAAGTCTGTACCCCTTATGATTAATTTATATAGCACTCTCATTTCTGTCTTGAGAAATTAAGTGTTGGCTGTCATCAGAATTAGTATTGGCTGTGGTGGAGACAGCTGTCAGAAGCAACACAGCCCAAATATTTGATGTGGGAATATATTGTGGCTTTTCTGTGAGCAGCACTGGGTACACTGCCAACAACAACCACAAGATTTTTGTTCTCCAGTGAGCATTGTTTTGCACTCCATAGTAGCACCACACGTTTTGGAGAGAATGGAAAGAATACAAAAGCATTAAAAGAGGAATATACTATGAAAGAGGATGCAAAGAAAAGAACTATTCATCCTATGCTGGTTGACATCTCATCCTACATGATAAGTTCCTTGTTGTCTTCTCCAGACGTTTCTCAGTCCGTTTCTGGCCCCAGACAAGTGAGATCAACAGTCAGTGCTGAGCCAGATTTGAACACCTCCAGATAGGCCTAACTCAGACATCTTTACACCTCCTACTGCAACTGGTGACTTCTTTAACTTAACTTGAAAATCTAACTTAATTATTCTTCTTGACCATAGATTTTTGTATGCCATCAATACAGTACATTGCTGTCATCTGTAAAGATGCTTTTTATTTTTGTATCCTGATTGTTTTAATACATCTAAGAAACATTTTTGTTATGGAAAAAGGTTGTAAAGCTAATGAGTGTAAACTTCTTTGGGTATACAAGAGTATGATGGTATGACCTTGACTGGACAACAAGTGCCCGCCAAAACCACTCTGTCTCTCCCTTCCTCACCTGGACAGGGGACAGAAAACATAACAAAAGGCTAATGTATCAAGATAAGGACAGGGAGAGATCACTCACCAGTTACAGTCGTGTGCAAAACAGACTCAACCTTAGGAAATTAATTTTTTTTTATTACCAATCAAAACCATAGTAGGATAAAGAGAAATAAATCCAAATCTTAAAACACTTTCCTTCCACCCGGGGCCTCAGGGGTAGGACTCCTCTCACTCATCCCGTGCTCCTGCATAGATTCCTTCCCACAGGAGACAGTCCTCCATGAACTACTCCATGAGCCCTTCCCACAGGGTATGGCCCTTCACAAACTTCTTCAGTGTGGGCCCCTTCCATGGGGTGCAGACTGCCCGAGCATGGGTCCACGGATCCTTCCAGGAATCAGTTCTGGCACAGGATTTCCATGAGGTCATAGCCTCCTCTGGACATCCACCTGCTCCAGCATGGGGTCCTCCATGGGCTGCAGGTGAAAAACTGCTCCATCATGGAACACCAGGGGCTGCAGGGACACATCTGCATCACTGTGGTCTTCATCATGGGCTGCAGGGGAATCTCTGCTCTGGCAGCTGGAGCACCTCCTCCCACTTCTGCTTCATGGACTCTGCTGCCTGCAGGTCTGTTGCTCATATATTTTCACTTCTCCCTTTTCTGGTCACTGTTGTTTGTTTGTTGCATATTTTGGATTTTTTTCCTTCTTAACTATGCTATCCCAGTGCCACTGTCACTGATGGGTTCATCCTTGGCTGATGGCAGGTCTGTCTTGTTGCTGGCTGGCACGGCCTCTGTCAGACACAGGGGAAGCTTCCAGCTGCTTCTCAGAGAAGTCACTACTGCAGTTGCCCTGCTACCAAAACCTTGCCATGCAAACCCAATACAAGTGGTATGAGAGAGTTTGAAATTGTAGCAATAGTAATGTAAGAGCAGCATTTATTTTAATGATGGTAATAACAAAACATACCCTTCAAGCAAATAGTGAATTAGCAATTTAGTCAATAGTTGCCTTGAAAAAAATCTCCTTAGATTACAGGTAAATGAAAAACAATAAAAAGATAGCAAGCGAAATATGCAATTGCCAAAAAGATTTGAGCATATTCTAAAGGAACTCGTTCAAGCTATTGAGCACGATACTTTCAAAAACTCTCCAAAACTGTGCTTTCATCCATAATAACTTTGTAGAAGTTGCTTAAGTCTCTCTGGTAAATAATTTGCATTTTTAAATTGTTAAAATAAATATTTATATAAGATATTAGAAGGGGTTTCAAGGACTTATTACAGGCTCTCTTCATTGTAAATAGGATGGAACAGCTCTGATCTAATCTCTTGGGTAAATAACACATTTTATAATTTTTAATTGAAAGCGGGAGAAGTGTAAATTCTTTTATACAAATACTTAGATACCATCAAGGATATGATTCAAAAGTGACAAAAGACATCAGACATCAAACAAGGGAGGGATATTCCATCCTTAATTTCTTTTCTCCTGCTTGTTGCTGGAGGTTGCCTTCAGAGCTTGTACTGTGTGACTGAGAAATGAGGTGTGGCCTTCAAACTTGTATGGACCACTTTGCTAAAACTATTGGGATCTGAAGCAGGATTAACTTTAAGTAAGCAATTTTTAAGATTTGATGTCTAAATATGCTTCATACATCAGCAGAATCTGGAGCACAAGTGGTAGTGTTACAAAGCTTTTATTTCAGTGTGGAAAGAGGTAGCTCTGTTCCTGAGGAGATTATGCTCACATATCAGGAATTTATGTAACTGTTTTAATATAGATGCAACCATAGATCTCTTTTTTTTCCATTTCTAAGTGAAGTTTTTGTTTACTCTTTATGCAATTCTCCCAGTGACTGTACTGTTTTTCCCTAAATATTTTCCAAAAATGTTTTCACAAATCTTCCTCACTTTGGTCACCTTGAAAGTAGCAAATGAAGTGGTGACTGGGCCCATTCTTTGGCCCTGGGGTCAACTGCTGCATCGATACAATTAAACTCTTTTGGCATCCAAAAGAAGTGCTTTATCCAAATTGCCTATTAAGAGTGGTCATGTAGACTTGCTTAGGCACTGACTATGAGAGCCCTTGGTGGCCCTGAGTAAAATCATGCCAGAGACCCTTTTAACAGCATGAAAGTGAGATAATAGAGCACCACAGGCAGTGTTTAATTAACTCATATAAGATGAGTCATTGTGTTCCCCAGATCCTCCTGCACATTCGCTGCAAACGAGGGCAGAAAGTTGTTAATTCTCACAATCTTATCCTAATTTCACATATTTTGGAGTGTATCTTAGAGCTCAACCTCTCTGAAAGAAATATTTAGGTGTAATTTTACCATTCTTTTTGGTTTGGTTTTTTGTTTGATTTTTTTTTTTTTGTTTTGGTATTTTTTTGGTGCTGTTGGTTTATTTGTTTCATTTAACAGTGGAGAAAGAAAAAATATCGCTTGCTACTTCACACAAAACTTTCAATAAAAGGTATCCTGAACTCTATTATTTTCTTGTAATTTCTATACCATTAGACTCAAGACTGAATAAATTAGAAAGGTGTTTTAAAGAGTTTCTTCTGCATTTTCAGTGCAACTACTGACCTAATTTAACTATAATCTTCAGGGGTTTTTTCTGAAGAAAATAGAATGGGAATGTGAATCAGCACATATATTTCTCAAAGGTTGCAGCATCTTCTGATGTAAAGTATCAGACCATGACAGGTTATAGAGTAATTGAAAGCAAAACACAACAATAAAAGTAATATTTGAAAAGTGCCTATCATGGATTTGAGAGAACAGCCAACTATAATTAAAAAAAAAAGGCAAAGCATGAGATTTATTGTATCCCATATAAAAATGAGACTCAGCTAATTCACAGGCTGAAACAAAAATCCATTTTTAATAGCATAAGACAAAAAGAAAAAGAAAGAGGAAAAGCTGGCGCCAGTTAGCAACTTTCACTTTGTATTTGAAACAACAGTCAGTGGTTTTGTTGTTTTTTTGTGGGTTTTGGGGGTTTTTGTTTGTGTGGGTTTTTTTTGTTGGGTTTTATAGATTTAGTTTGGTTTTTTTTGTTTTATTGAATAAGGTTTTCTAAGACATGATTTAGGCCTCCCTGTTGCCTGGTATAAAAAAGTACCATTTTTTTCTGGTAATAATATTTGATTCTGTTGAAAAGAATTTTGAGTATCTTAAGACAGTTCCTGATAATTTAAAAAAAAATATTTAGAGAGAATATCACTTTTTCATTTGTTTTCCCCTGACGCATTTCTCTGTAGTGAAACTATTGAGTTGCTACCTTTTGGAACTGTTCCTAATAAGCTTTAAGGACAGACCAGTGAAGATATTTTCTTTTTATTTTAACTGAATTTTCTGGATTGATGAATAATTCTCTTATTTCACATATCTCACTCCATGCTGCTATAATGATTTTGTTTACTGGTTTGTTTATTTGTTATGGAACTGTTCCAGTAGAATCTTGGAATTTGTCCCTATCATGTGGTGAATTGACCTCCTTGGTTGTCATGTGCCCACCAAATTATCTTTCACTCCCACTTCTGAATAGGACAAGGAGAGAAAATATACTGAAAGGCTTGTGGGTCAAGATAAGGACAAGGAGAAATCACTCACCAGTTCCTGACATGAGCAAAACAGATTGAAGCTGGGGAAACTGGCTTAATTTATTAACAATCAAATTAGAGTAGAATAATGAGAAGTCAGAGTAGAATAATGAGAAAAAAAGAACATATCCCAAAACACCTTTCCCCTACCTCCCCTTCTTCATAGGCTCAACTTCATCCCAACTTCTCTGCCTCCTCTCTTGTGAGTAGCTCAGAGGGACAGAGAAAGGGGTTTGCAGTCTGTCTATAACACTTCATCTCTGCTGTTTCTTTCTCCTCACACTTCTCCTCTGCTTCAGTGTAAGGTATCCTCTATGGGAGACAGTCCTCCAAACTTTCTCCAACAAGGTTCATACCCTTCAGTTTTTCAAGAACTGTTCCAGTGTGGATCCCCTGTGGGGCCACAGGTGGTGCCAGCAGACGTGTTCCATCATGGGCTATCATAGGGTCAGAACTTCCTTCAGAGAGCATCCACTTTCTCTGTCACAGGATCCTCCACAGGATACAAGTGGATATTTGATCCCCCATGGAGCTCCATGGACTGCAGGAGCACAGCTCCCTCACCGTGGTCTTCAACGCAGGCTGCATGGAAATCTCAGCTGCCTGGAGCACCTCCTCCTGCTCCTGCTTCTCTGAGCTTGGTGTGTGCAGGGCTGTTGCGCTCAGATATTCTCACTACTCTCTTTCAGTTGCTGTTGTACAGAAGATTTTACCCTTCTTAAATGTGTTATCCCAGAGGTGCTAACCCCATTGCTGAAGGGTTGACCAACTGCTTGTCCATCTTGTACTCAGCTGGTGTTTGTTCTCTCAGACATCGGAGCAGCATCTTCTCATATACATCACCCCTGCAGTCCCCTTGCTACCAAAACCTTGCCAGGTACACCCACTGCATTCAATTAATGTGATCTGCAATGAGTTCATGGGAAGCTTTTCTGTTTCTCTTCTAAGTTGTCATTGCATGTATTTGCCAAGGAAAATTGTGTCAATTTACAGTTCAATGGTTATATAGTCAGCATTATGTTGAAAGACGATTGCTGCTGTCTAGAAAGCACAACAAGTGCCTACTCTGGTTATCTAGGTTTTATATCAAGCAAATAATCACAGCCAAAGAAATACCAACTGGGAGACTTTAAACTGAAATTTAACTCTTCGGTGCTTCCCTCATAAAATCTGTGCACAGATCATTCAACTTTTTGGTTTGCTTCACCCAGGTGAATCATCTTTCAGTGATCTAATTTCCTACAGAACCCCATACCACAGTTTAGAATTAATTTTTGTTTTGTTCTTTGTGCCTATGTTTATTGTATTTCCAAACAGGAAGAAGTTCTTTTCTAGTTGTAACGTGTGCCAGTGATACGCAAACAGTCTTACAGAATCCGGAAATCCAAGATGAAGGCACCTAACATGTCCTTATCACCTGCCACTCTATTGAACTAAATTAAAAGAAGGCAAGAAGATGGCACCACAGTGAGGATTATGCATGAAGTGTCAGGCATTATTTTAAATCTTCTTATCTCCTGTCAACTTAAATCAAATTCTTGAAATGTACTGAGGCAGAGAACAGGGAAATGGCTCTGCAAAGTACCTAAATTAAAAAAGTTTTCTTTTTTTCTATGAATCAGGATCATTTCTGTTACTTATTCAGATCTGAATCTGTTAATTGCGGTAAAAAATGTAAGATTTTATTATTTCTGCTGGTTTCAGTCCTGCATAGCCAGTCACAACTGTTCAAGCAGAGGTTTCTCCCCAGAAATAACCAAAGTAATACTGAATGTGATCTGAGGCAATGATCCAATTTACTGATGCCCTCGAGTCACCTAGGTGCCACAACTGACATTAAATGAAGGTAATGTGACAATACAGCTGTCACCAAGGGAATGAGCAAATAAAGGGTTGCAAAAATATACACAGGGGTATGATTCAACCTGGAGAACAAAAAATGAAGAAGGAGGTCAGAAAAGACTGATTTTGGTACCTCAAGTTGGATGGAGAAAGAAAAATAAAAGTATCATTTTGTTAGTATGCTTTGCCCATCACTGGATATTTCAGTGCCAGCGTCACCGCCACCTGTCAAAACACAGGTGTACGCTCTGACCTTACAGGGAAATTTGAGACAAATCTAAAGAAGTTAATCTCAGAGAGCAGACTGACAGAGCAATGCCCAACTTTATGGTGCACAGTTACCTGGCAACACTCACAGCCCTTCCTAAGGGTTTATGTTCTTGGCTCTGTACAGGAATAAAACCTCATGTTTAAGAAGGCAAATCACAGAAGAAAGCACATGAAGTAATGAACATTTATACCAGGGGACACAAAACGATGGGAACAAACATATATAATAAAGTGTGCCTTTCTCTCAGACACTTCCTTCAGGTGAGCACAGGTTATCTGTTCTCCTGCAGAAATTCAGCCCCTGAGCTGACCATCAATGGAAACTGCTTCCCAAACTCAGACTGGTGCAAGGATTGTGACAGCTTCACTCTTCCTCCTCTGTTCCTGCCTAGGGCAAATGGGACTGATTTAAACATTATCAGGTAAGGCAGGATAAATTCCTTCCATTGAAACTGTTCCACTTCATATACATTAATTAAATATTCAGTAGTCCAAAGAAAACATAGGAAAAATGACTTCGTAGCCTGTGGGTAAGGGATTTGTTTATGAAGATGCCCAAATTCATATACCATCTCCCTTCATTCCGTTCTCATTTTACTTAAAGTTTGCAGCCTCACATTCTCCTGCAAATTAACTACTAGTTTTTTCCCGGGCAACATGAGATAGCCAAAGGCCTTGGCTCTCAGAATATATTGGGCTTTTTTCAGTGAATGTAGATTTCCTTTTGGTTTGTAGATGGATTTTATTTTTTAAAAAAATATTCTTTGTTTCAGTCACGTATTGTTTCATAGAATAGCAGGCACTTTTCCAAAGCAAGCAAGTAGTAACATCAATTTTTACTTCTGTAAGATAAAATAATAAATTCTGCAGTTGTTTTTTTCCTCCCAACTTGTTTCTTATTTACAGATGAGGAAAGAAACCTAGACACAATTTCTTTAATGATTTGACACCACATTATTGTTGAGTTTTCAAGACTCCCTCATGACTTCATTGTAAATCCATAAAACATATGTCTGAATGGGGCATAATATGAGATTAATGCTGGAGAAAAGATACTTAGGCATGCGAAGATTTCAGTGGGAGGTAAGCATCCAGAATATCCCATAGGTAGGATTTTTTTGGCAATAAAGAAGCATGTCTGAGAACCTGTTTCAAACAGAAGGGATTTCTGACAGCCTTGATTAAAGGTTAGAAAGTCTCCAGAGTTCTTCTCTTTTCCTTATACTACCTTACTGTGCTTTCTTCAATTTAATTTATTTGCTTTTGTGAAAAGGTAGAGAGTTTTCATAAAAACACAGCAAATGTACTTATTCATTAATTCACTGGCCTTAAAGTTGAGAAAAATTCTGTAGTTGTGCAGGTATTAAAAGAAAAACTGAATTGAGACTACTTACCTTTAACAATGATTCACATCTATTAAAAAACTTTTTCCTGTTTTCTCCTTGTCTAGCATACCTGCCTTTTGCCTTTAACGCCTCAGAACCTCTTGCCAGCCTTTTTCTTTGGATAGAATTAAATGGATTAGCTTGGATGTTGTTGTCTTTTTCCCTTTCTGAGTTTCCTTAAAAATTAAAGGACAAAAGTATGCCCAACAGGAACAGATAACTTATAACCATATGACAGAAATAAAAATGCAAACAAACAAAAGAACTGATATAGTTAAGTGTATGAAGATGACTGCACAATAATTTGTAATTTATTGTGAGTCAACTATATAATTTAATGGGCTTTTATTTTTATTGGGTTCAGATAGATGGAGAAAACATGGCACCTATAACTTATTAAAGCTTACAGATGGCAGAAACAATAAAAAACAGAGCAGTATGGACCACAAGAACACGACAAAAATTCTTGCTTCTGACGTAATGTCTTCAGATAAGCCTTTATTGTTAATGTCGTCATCTTCTTGATTTCTTGGATGATCCTGTACTGATACTAATGGTGACCACTGTACTAGTCCCACAAACAGAGAACTGAAAATTGAGTAAAGTCTCTGTTTAGACTCAAGTTGCTCATGTTAGCTCTTTCATATCTTTAGTACACAATCTTGTAAACACACTCTGACAAAGTTCTGTGCTACAGAGCCAGCTCAGATCTGACAGAGACCCAGCTTGAGTAAGGCACAGTGGTTTCAGAAATGTTTATACCAGGCATATAGCATCCATCAGATGGAGCTCTGGCACCTACCTGGTGCAGAATATGTGACATACCTTGCAAACAAGTGGCTTAGTGGAGCACTGTCATGGTTTAATCCCAGTGGCAAGTAAGCCCCACATGCTCACTCATTTACTTGCCCCTGGGAAATTGGGAAGAGAATCAAGAGTAAAAGTGAGAGACAGAGGCAGTTTAGTGGGTAAAGCAAAAGCCATACACACAGGCAAAGCAAAGCAAGGAATTAATTCACTGCTTCCCATAGGCAGGCAGGTGTTCAACCACCCCAGGAACACTGGGTTCCATCATGCCTGACTTGGGCAAGCAAATGCCACCACTCTGAACATCCTCCCCTTATCCTTCCCCCAGCTCTATGTGCTGAGCCATATATACCAAATGGCCTGGGATATCCCTTTGGGTTAGTTTGGGTTGGCTGTCCAGCTGTGTCCCCTCAGGACTTCTGATGCCCATCCAGTCCCCTGACTGGGAGGGTGGGGTGAGAAACAGAGGAGGCCTTGATGGTGTGCAAATACTGCACAGCAATAACTAAATAGTCCTGTGTTACCAACACTGTGTCCAGCACAAATCCAAAACACAGCCCTAAACTAACTACTGTGGAGGAAATGAACTCTACCCCAGCCAAAACCAGCACAAGCTAGGATGTGAGAAGATCACAAAAAAAAACAAAACCTAAAACATTTTAAGCATGACACTGTAGGTTTGTGTCTGAATACCATAAAGATCTCTAAAGTAACCCTAAGTAGCATTATGTATAAACACATGATTTCATGTTAGATTCAGTCAACAACAAAATTAAATAAAAAAAATCTATGCATACATATATTTAATCTTTTTTCCTCTAGTCTTCATGGTACACATTCAGTCTCAACATCCACATTTCCTCTTCTGTCAGATGGTTCTTGCTCCAGCTATAAGGAATAACACACCTCCTGGGAGCAGACTTGGCATCAGAGTCTGCCAATTAGGATGGTCAGAGCAAAATTTCACAGCAGACTAAATACTTTGAAGGTAATTCATAGGACACTATTGTTGAGAATTGAGTTCATTCATTTCTCAGATGGATGATTTTTCATTTAACACTGATCTGTCCCTTGTTTCCCCCTCTCTGTTCCATATCTCCCAATATCATCTGCTTACTGCTAAGAAAAAATCCATTTTAGTAACAGAGGCAGAGTGATTCTCAAGCTACCATAAAGCGTAACCTAAATCATCACCTTCATAAGCAGTATAAACCAAGTCATAAATTCTTTCTGTGATCATTCTTGTGATCACATGAATGAGTAGTACATGGTGCTTCTGGAGTATCTTTAATAGACTGTCTCAAACTGATTTTCCAGCAATTACCAAATTATAACACACATGTGACCTAAGATTTTCAACAGTCCTACTTATCTGAACAACAAACTTCCTGTTCTTAGAGTTTAGAAGATTATATTTTGAAATACAATACTTTAATCACTTTTATAATATTAAGAAAAAATAATTGATTTTATAATTTGAAACTTAAGAATTAGTTGACTTTTAAATGTATAATTATACAATTTTAAGAGTAATTGAGGTTATGCCTATTTACGACCTAAACCTTCTAGGATTTGAAAACAGAAATTTATCCTAGACAAATACCTCAAACATTTTTTGTCAGTATTTATATGTTTTCAATAACAATAAAGAATCCAAACTTCAGCTGAACAATGTAGAAAATGCAACTAAAGCCAGAATGAATTTAAATATGACTAACATAGTATATCTCTAAAAATTATTACCTTGAGTGACATGAGGTATTAGATATCCATGTGCATGTATTGCATTAAAAACCAGCAACAAACTAAACTCTTTGCATTTGACATTTAGTCTGCATCCAAAGAGAGGTACCAGAGCGGGCATTTACATCCCTTTTAGTCACTATAGTATTCTTGACATGATCCTTACTAGGAAGGTGATGTATACTCACTAGAACATTACAACACAACTTTGATGAGAGCCTAAATTCAGGAGAAAGCGAGCACCATGGCAGATTATTACCACAAACCATGTCACCATCCAGATTAAAACACTATGGTCATAGCTTGGGACAAATAGAACAAGGGTTGTGAACAGACTCATTAAGGATCATGACAGAAGCACTCAAAGGACTTAGAATGGGAACTTAGCTTCAGCATAAGACTGTACCCACTGCAAAGTTCTGGAAACTCATGCTTTTTATTGGCTTAATCGCTCACATCTTGTAAAAAAACTGTCTAGAAATTGCAGACACTTTAAATAGAGGTGGTCTTTCTGTTAGTCAAGAATCAGATGCACCGTTGTGCTATCTATAACAAAATTGATGCTAAGTATGAAACGCAGTGGGTCTGATTCTTAACCACCTCACTGCTTATGCAGCCATTCAAGGCCTGACCTAACAGGCAGGTTAGCAGGGAACATGGTTCAAGTGAAATATGTACATATCATGGACTAAAGCTTTATCATGTCTTTCCTGTGGTTTTCACATGTGGCATTGCTAGAGGATTAGGTGAAATGGGGCTCTTAACCAGAGCTTTCTCATGTGTGTGTGAGGATGGAAATTATTTTTTTTTTCATGGAAAAACTATGAATTTCCTTGCAGGCAGGATACTTGTTGGGTTTAATGTATTTCTATACTCTTCAAATATGCTTTTGAGCCACATTCTGGAATAATCCATGCTAGTATCTTCTTAAGAAAACCTCCAGCATATTGAGTCCTTTGGGATATTTTCCAGCATATGCTTATCAAATGGTTCTCCTTGGCACTCTGTGAAAATTCAAAATGCCCTTGCAATGATGACACCTGACACAGAAGGCTGTCACAGCCTTTCCTAGAAATCCCTAAGATTGGCTGCAGCAACATCAGGTTGTCAGCAGTGGGAACTCAGCAGAGCTCAGGCTGCGTGCCATGGACAAATGATCTAACATGACAGGTCTGTTTGGGAACACCCCCAGCAGCAGTGGGCATACATCAGTACTTGCTTTAACCTCTTTGTAAAACAACCTGTATATATAGGTGGTTGATATATGTGTTCTAATATACCACAGATAAAATTAGATTAAATATAGATAACTTTTTGAAAAATAATTTTTTAATAGAATATAATTCATCTTCAACAGTTGCCTACCTCACATGCATCTCAGAAAGGCTGGCAGTCATGGCCTGGGCTGTACCACCTATCCTCTCCTGGAGTCTCACCCGCTTGGGAGGAAATTTCCAGTGGAATTTGTTCGTTATGACCATTCACATTACAAAGGATATGCACAGCATCTAGATGAAACACATAATGCTGAGAACATATTCAAGTACCATGGCATTGATCAGTTTTTTCTTAGCAGGAACATGACTTGAAAGGTTCTAGTTGCGCAACTGTTGTAAAGCGATGTTAATGTGCCTCCTGAGAAGAAAGTAAATTTGAATCCTCTAAGTTTCAACATTTGATTGTGTTCATTCAGATTTTATTCTTCCAAACTTTAAATCTAAAATCACAGGAAGGCTCACATCTATTAGTTCCTGAAAAGCATGAGTGTAGTCTCTATCAGAAACTCACAAACCACAGCGGTACCTTATCTTTTTCTTCTGCATTAGAGACAAAAACTGTTAGGTTATCTGTTTTTCTGAACACTCTGTAACATATGAAATTGTTTTTTATTGAATTACACTTTAAAAATAAAAATAGCACTTGTAACTTATATTTACAATACTTATAATCCAGTACCAGTAAGTTAGCACATTCGATTTATTTTGATAGCTAAACAAGCTTGTAACAAGTCACAAGTGAATGCAGTAGGTTGTAGAAGAGAAAATGGATGTTTACATGGAAGGGGTAGGAAGTATGATTCAGCAGTTGAAAAATAATACTATTTGTTTCTTCATTTGAGGTTCTGATCTGTTCACCATGTGTTCCCATAGAAGGGGGGAAAAACTATCCATAAAAAAACAGGGTGTTGATGATAAACCCCACAATTCTGTCTCCAATATTAACTGGTAAAGACCCTAATGCTTCCAATTTCATGATAGATTATGTCTGACTACATGACTTGTAAGTCACATGAAATCATTTAAAATAAGTTCCCTTGAGAGCTGTAAATTTTGTTAACCAAAACCTCACAGTGGCTTTTATGAGACTTTAGTACACTTCATTAAAACCCTGGTCTGTGCTTTGACTAACACAAATTTTCCTTCCATCTTTTTTTTTTGTTGTTGTTGTTATCTGTTGCAGTATCTTAAAAATGCCTTCCAAGTTGAAATTATATACTTGTAGTGATTGAAGTGGCATTTTCTTCTCTTTCATTCTTTTAACAGTTTGCAGTTTTGTAAAACTGAAACTCACTTTACTCATAAATTGGATTTCTGGTTTTACCCTTCATTTTATCCAAGTTGTTAGGTCTCAGAATTGAACAACATTAACTATCACAAACAATAAACCTTTGCTTCTGTGTATTGATTACATCATAATATGTTTCTATGAACGAAATGAGAGCATTTAAACTCATATCCCCAGCGTAATTATGGGCTAGTCTGCTGAATGCTAAGGGTTCAAAATCTGTTTGAGTATTCAGGCCCAAGTGATAAATTACAAATGTCTTACTTATTAAGAAAGTAACAGCACTATATTAAAAACAAGTCTCTTTCTAAATATACTGTAGTTTTCATACTGAGAAAATATTTCTTTTTCTTTTCATATATAACCATCTTTTGTGACAAAAAGAAAACATGCTTGTCATCAAACAGTTCTAGGACATCCAGGAAATTGTGAATACACAATAGAGCTTCCTCGGTATTTGGCTGAAGAGGAGTATTTTGAAATTCAATTAAATTTTTAATCAGTAAAAGGCCTTTTCACACTAACACCTTCCATGGTTTCTATTTATTCTAAGTTATTTTTAATTCACTTTTTCATTTTTTTCTCAGATCAGATACTATATATCCAAATCTAATGACTTTCAGCTGCTTATATTACATGTTTCTTCAGCTGTTACCAGTTTTATAATTTCATCAAAATTTGTGAGAACAGAGAGAATAAGTGGTATTAACTTTTCAACAGTTCACAAAGGAAAAACCTTTCATTGGGTGTCTGGTAATATTGTCCCAGAATGTCTTGCTACACTTCTGCTGATAATGAAAGAAAAGGATAATCTGACTCCCTACATCAAGAATTTGTTAATAAGAAAGGGACTATTTATACAGCTGTTCATCTAATAACGACTTTATTTCCACATCTGGATATGTGTTTGTATTATGACTGCAATTAGCAGTGTTAGTCCAAGTCTCAAAATTGCCTGTGATAACACCAGCGACCAGAAGTTAAGATTAAAATAATTCAATGTTTATAAGCAAACAGGGAAGGAATCTGTTTGCTTCATCTCAGTTGCCAGCTCGTGATGGTGAGAAGTAAATTGATTCTTGCATCTTCAAAACAACATTTGGTTCATTCTCATTAATGCTTTCTTGAGGTATATTCTCATTGAGCATTGCATTAGTGTTCTACTTGGATCAGGAACACTCTTTTGAAATGTTCCTCCAATGCTCCCTGCTTATCGTGTTTTGGTGCTCACCATAGGGTTGGCTCAGTGCACTTAATCTGAATTCCCTTTGGATGTAACCGAACTCCAGCGAAGCCTCCAAGTATTTACTTATGTGTTCCCCATCTGAGTGGGACATCAAGCTGTGGAACCAGCCAAGACTTGGATGAAATCTCCTCCTCCTCTTGCTTGGAATGTGTGTGCCATGGACACAGGGTGCTCAGCACTGCCTGGTTTGCTCTCCAGCTCTCCTCACGTTTGCTGTACCTGACTGGAGAACAGTGCTTAGACAATATAGTTGTTATGAAATGTAAATGCCTAAAGACATGAACCCTGAAAACATCAGTGTCAATCATTCTATGCCAATATATATGTAATGAAATGCAAATGTCTGTTTATAAAATTAGTTTCACAGGGCATTGCTTAATGTCTGTTGGACTGATATTTTTCAAAGACAAGGATTAAAGCAGATATATTCACATGTTGCTTTTCACTTAAGTGAACAAGATTACACAAATTTGTTTGGAGAACAGCCATCCTTACCACCGGCTGCAATACCCCAGATAAGATTGTTTTACAATTGACCTTCTTTAGACAATCATTTCATATTCAGAAAGATGAGTAGGTTTACCAGACAGGAACAGGAACATACTGACCTCATCTAAATGGGTACAGGCTCATGGGAGCACTTTTGATGTGAGTTTTATAAAAATATCAGACAAAATATAGACAGTAGACCCCATGAACCCTTATATAGTATTTTTAAAAGTACTTGCATGCACTTGTAAGATGATGGATGCATTAATAACATGAAAGAGGAATGAAGTATGCTGCAGAAGATCTAGCTGGGTGTCTACATGAAAGATAAATATATATATCCTGTTGCTCAGAGTTATTTTTTTTTCTTTAATTTTAAAATTGTCCAACTGTCTGAGACAGGATTATGACCTCCTTGAACTTGTTACTGTGCTAATATTGGAGTGTTTGGAACTGCAATATTACGTTTCAGTTTCAACAAACAGGCAGTTCCAGATAAAAACATACACACTGTCTTCCCTATTCTGTTATTACTTTAAACAAACTCAGTAGTCTAAGGTCTCTCCAGAGAGCAGTCCATCCAAAGGTAATTCAACAGCTAAAACAGGAAGAATTCATCCCATGCTGAGGATGTGTCTCTCTCTAGTTGAAAAGGAAGCATAACTTGTACAGTATGATGACTAGTTGGGTAACCATAGCTCAGTATGAAAATTCCCATTCTCAGGGTCTACTTGAAAATTTTGTAGCAGATGAGAAAATTCCCTTAAAAGTTTTTCTATCAGTGCTAGCTTCTGTTTTCAAGTCCTATTTCCTTCTTTTCCACTTAATAATGTTGCACATATATCACTACATGGACACAAATGGGTATTTAATCATATTTCCTCCTTCCCAGCCTCATCCTTGTCTAGTATGATCCCTAACCTCATTAAGTAAACATCATTATCAATTGGACTGAGCTGTTTGGAAATGGTCACATTAGCTGCTCTCTGATGCTTAAATGAGACCAGAATCAGTGAGCAGGGTCTTCTGGGCCACTGGTGGTCCATCAGGTTGCAGTGTCTTGTATGGTATTACAAACCCCAGGGCATTTCTTGACCTTCATTACTCTACTAACTTCATTGCAACACTGTAGGCACCAGTGAGAAAGTGAAAAGGTACAATCAGTATAACCACTGCTGCCTTGGACACCATACTAAATTTTATTGCCCTACCTGGATTGCCTGGATTGTTAAACAAGTGGATAGTCCGTGTTTCTATGGGTAGGAATGAAAGTTTTCTGAGCTGCTTTGGTACGAAAGTACATTCGCACTCATGACAAAATTAAAGGCAAAGAATCCAGCCAGTTCAACTTAACTGATTTTGAAATGAGATTCAGCAAGTCAGTCTATGTAAAAGGCAGAACACTGTTACCAAAATTACATCACATTAATTGTGAATATACAGTAATTTACTTTTTATTATGGAGAAAATTGGAAAAGTAATTCATTTTAATTCACATTTCCTCCCTTTAAAGCAACTGTTTAAAACCATTTTGCAAAGTGTTTGTTTTTCCTTTTATATGAATTCACAGATTGAGATCCTTTTAACTGCTATATGACTACATATTGAATATTTATGTCAAACTTACAGTCTCCAAGATTCTAAAAGATATTTCTTCTATATTTTTTCAATTTTATTAATATTTCTGGTAATAGAATTATGAATACATTTCATTATTCTTGTTTACTTAAAAAAAAGAAAAAGGAATCATTTCTCTTCCAAAACCATTTATGTAGAAGGTTGCAAAGTAGCAAAGTCTTAACTTACTTGCAAATATGTTCTAGGCTTTTATATCATAGGTTGTTTGTGGTTTGGTTGAGTTTCCTTTTTTTTTTTTTTTTGAGGGTTGTGGGGGGGCAGGCGGATGTTGTTGGTTTGTGTTGCTTTGTTTTTCCCCAAGAAGTTTTGGGTTTACAACAGCAAAGTATTTCAAGGCAGTCTCAGTTATATCTGAAATAATAAGACTTGATGTGCCTCAGGTGCAGAATGAGTCTGTGCCAACCAGAGCTGTCCAATGCTCTAAATTTCAGAAGGCTTATTATCTAGAATCCAATGCTGTACATGAGCAGGAGGAATCTGTTCTTACTACATTTCCTTGAGCTATGCAACATTTCCTGTTACAAAGTGAAAGAGATTCATGGTAATCTGAGCTCTATAAACTGGAATAAAAAAATTAATTTCAAGGTATTATGAGATTTTATAATGACCTGGACTATCCCACCTCTCTTTTTTCTTTTTTTTTCTTTTTTTTTCCTTTATTTTTTTTTTTTCTTTTAGTGGAAATCCATATAGATAGTTTTCCTATCTTGCAGTCCAGGGATAATTACATTCAAGAAAAACAGCCAGCCTCCTTTCTCAAACTGACTCCTCTCCAGCCTGCTGGCCTCAGCTCTTTAGTCCTTGACACAGCAAATTCTTATCACAAACTTAACACAGAACATCAATTATTGCTAGTCCCTGCACTATGACCTATTTAAGATATCCTCCTAGCCCTGGTAATCTTGCAAATTCAATCAATAAACCTAGCTCTGCTTTTCAGGTGCCTGCCCTAACACAGCTATTAACACACAAGTGCAGTAACCTTCCTGAGTCCCAATATCAATCAAAAGCCAAATGCCACTGCTGGCACTGACCTTCATCTTAGCTCTGCAGGCTTTGTAGGATCTGTCAGTGAACCACAATGGTCAGACTTGATGCTAATCCTAAACCAAATTCTACCATAAGTATGAAAACATGATACTGTAATGACCCTGATTAACCCAAGTAATAATCTCAAAGATAGAGATATATATATATGTTTATTCATTACTTTCCAGTCATACCTTTCTTCCAGTGGTAGTTATATAGATCTAAAGATGAAATCAAGTTTTTCACCAGATGCTAGCTTATTCTCATATAGTCAGGCAATAAAGCTAACCCTTATTTAAAATCAGCTTGTTTTTCTAAAGACTGACAAGAAGCCTGATTCAAACATAACACTACCTTTAAAAAAGTCAGCCAGCAACCTTCTCATTATTCATTCCTACTTAGCCCAATAAAATACAATAATTTTTCTACCTAAAGTCTAATGCCAAACCTGCATTTAATATAGTAGTTTTTTAACTTCATCTAACCAGTACAAAATATATCTAAAAGCCCAACTCCATGTGCCATGCAGAATTGGTACCTGACATTAATTAGCCTGCATCAGCAGCCACAAACCCCACTGCAAGCCTAAATGAAGCCTCTACACAGTGAAGTACTCACTCCTAGCAGTCTCAGAATTATACACTGAAACTGGCAGTATTAATCCAGGAGTTAGTTCTTCAGCTTCTGCTTTCCTCAATTCTGACACTGGATTACATTAATCCCTCTCCTGCATCTTGCAGGATCCCAGCCAGGCTTCATTCCCCTTCCAGGGATTATTTGGAAGTCCTCAAAGACCCTGTGATTAACCTTCGCTCTTCCCTGCTCCAGGATTGCTCATCACAGTTAGACATGCAGCATCTGCAGGCAGAAGCATGAGACTGTTCCACACCTAACCTCAGTCATAATGAAATCCACTTTAATTCTTTCTCCTCCTGAATTCCATGTAAGGTGTCTGCCCATGTCAGCAACAACCTTTATTGATCTTAGCTGGACCTAAATATACAGCTGGCTCCACTGTTCTAAATTTTACTGCTGCTCTAACAGCAGTCGCAGTGATCTCCTGCCAGCTCCTGGTCTGACAAAAAGTAGTTGGACATTTTCAGAGAAGTCAGTCGCAGTACTAGCAAGTGACAGATTCTGCTGTAGACTGTCAAGGATATATTAAGACTAGAGTTAGAGGACAGGAGAGCAAGGAGGCACTGCGAGATTTATTGCTTACTCCTGTGAGGTTAGGGTAGGAGTTTTTCACAAGTGAACATTTTAAGACACTGTTAGGAACTGGCAAGTGGTGGCACTGTAATTTCATTAGGGCTAAGACTAGAAGTAATTTTAAAAAATACGTGTTTCTATATCATGACAGATACAGAGACTAACTTTCGTATGCTTATAACACCGATCCCTTCCCACTGTTCTTACAGACTCCAGGGGCAAAATCAGCTTCTGCCCCCTTGAAGGGCAGCAGTCATGAGTACCAGCCTTAATCAGAAATTCTAACACAAATTCTACCTGATGAAATCCTAGTGTTATCATCAATCTCTCCACCTGCCTATGAGTTCTCAGACTTCCTGCTGGCCACAGGCCATAGACAGCCTGGATGCTGTCGTACTAGCATTATAGAATCAAGCATGTTAACAGATAAGAAATACGTGCTTCCAATTTTTCTGTTTTAGAAGAGACCCAGATTGCATTCATAAAGGCCTGAGCCAAGGGTATTTAATAGAAGTAGTAGTCAGGTTTATTTAACGAATCAACAGTGGTGTTTGGACTGTCAAATTACAGCCTCACAAGTAATCCCAAAGCTCAATGAACCATTCCTCCAGTCAAACAGCTAGCTCCAGCTTGGTTCCTGCAAGAGTCAAACAAATGTCAATGTTTTATATATAGAAGTATGATTCTTGCTCTTTAGCAAACAACAGGTGCTGCTACTTAGACAAAATATCCCCCAATAATTTTCCACTTAAATTGCTTTGTCTGTTAATTTATATAAATAGCTATAGGAACAGCAGTCTAAGTATAAGGACTCCACACACACACACACACACAAAAACAAACAAAACCCCACAAACAAAAATAAAACAAAACACAAGGAAAACCTCACAGAAAAAAATAAACCAAACAAAATCTTAGAGTTTTTTTTCTTTACACACAATCAAAACCCAGAATCTATACAGCTTTCCAATTTACATGATTATATGTTTATACCTGTTCATCTTCTGAGTCATTACTGGTTAATATAGCCTCTGATGCTAGTTAGTTTGAAATTTAGGGCCCTTCACATACTAAACTTCATTCCCTCACAATCTCTGCTTTCATAATTCAATTTTTAACTCAAATCTTGCAGATCCCCACTATAAGACCTTTTTTGTTCTCACCCTATGCTCATATGCTTGCCAAAGTAGGAAAGAGCATTCATAGATGTGAAAAAACAGTTATTGGTTTAAGATGTGCAGTTGTTTCTGGGTGAGGAATAGGCTAGGTTGTATTTAAGGAGGTTTTGGGTTAGGGAGATGCTTTAAATATTGCAGTCAGGTGTGTGTCTTGAATGAAAGCCAGGCAAAAGAAGAATAATGAATAAATGGGGTTGTTCAAGGCTGATGAGAATGCTCTGGTGGGAAAGAAAAAAGTATTATATAGTCTGGATCAGGATGGGTTCACTTGTCCGCAAAGCATATTACAGTTAGAGTTTGAGTTAGTAATGTATAAATAAATACTTTTACTGCTTAAATCATCTTATATCTTCTTGACTGAGGTGATGAAAACTCACAGAAAATACATCTCTAATAGTTTCTGAATGAGGAAAATGTGCCTCAGCTTCAGTTTGGGGTTCAGGGCAGGAAAGACTGAATATCTAAGATAATTGATATGCTGAGACAAAGGTTTACATTTAATAACAATGTCTAAGGGTAGATGAAAAAGTTTTTTGCTTTTTGACAGAAGCAAGGTACAAGGCTTGTAGGTTTGGGCTGAGCAATAATGGTGTAGTTGCATGTTGAAGAGTAGTCCTGAACAAAAAAAGTCTGCCAGAGCTCAGAATAGCAAAGGATGGTACTTGTCATTGAGAGAGCTATTAAATGTTTGTGAGTTACATTTGTATCTGTAGCCTTCTACATTTCTAAAGTTAACATTCTGGGTGTCAACAAAGACTGAGATTATGATTTATGGTTCTAGCTTGGGTTGATGCAACTAGGCCATGATACTGGCCTAACATGCATCAGTTCTCAGGCTGAAAGTAGCAGTTGATCAGATGTGTTAATTTCTAGATCCTCTGAAGCAGCTAATACTAGGATGAGAGGCATCGGCAGAAGCATATAATTTAAAATCTGTTCTAGTTTTCAGGGATATGATAATAACCCATGGAAATTTGTAGACTAATTATGTTTAAAGATGCATTATTCATTTGGCTGAGATTAAAGTCAAGAGACCTTAGTCTCCTGTTAGAAAGAACAAGGAATGAGGGCTCGCGTGAAGCCTGCTGCTTGAAAGTGCAAAAAGTTGTGCCACAGTTCTAGCAGCAGGTAAAATTTAGTGCCCCTCTGGAATCAATCAAGTTTCCTGTTGATGCTGGTGTTAGACTTGGAGTTAGGACTGAGCAGAACCTGAAATGCTCAAGTACAACAGGAGAAAAGCAAGAGTTTCTAAAGATGTATTACCACCAGCTAAGGGGATAATGAGGTACTCTGCTGTAATGTAGTGTGAATTGCAGTCAGGCTTGGAGTCAGAAGTGCCTACATGGGTAATATTCTAAAATATAATACTAAAATAAAGATTAATGACAATAGGAATGTTTAAGGCAGTGACATGGGAGTCACAAGGCTATGGCAGTAAATTCAGCCTTAGGAATTCATTTTATGGGAGCAGGGACTTATGAATGAGTTAGGTTCACTGTTGGTTCTGGCTGGGTAAGGACAACTGTCAGTACATTGATCACTTTGTTGGTCATTCCAGGGTAACAGCAGTCACTGTGGTTTATCAATGGGTGTTTCCACATGTGTATATGTAAACATAAATGTGTATGCAGAATACATGTGTATATACACATATATGTAGGTATTTATAGAGTTAAATCTTGATTTAGGACTGAAATTATATTAGTTTCCAGGCGCAGCTCCAGATTGAAGAAGCTGAATAATTATCTATTGTATCTGTAAATCCTCACATTCTTGAAGAAGCAAGTGGGTTTGAGTCTGCCTGTGTTATTAAGCATGGAAGTAGAATTTATGCCAGCAGCATTCACAGAACACAGACTTGTTGGTGAATCCTGGAAGTCCTTCGTTGTCTCTCAGACACAAGCAGAATACATAATCCTCAGAAGCCAAGGAGGGCTCACCTGGCTCCGATATTAACATGCACAGCAACCAGCTACAAATATATATGTCCAGCTGTAACTTTCAGTAAAAGTCAGCACCACCTTTAGCCGCAGCTAAAGACTTGTGTGCCCTGCAGGAGAATCACAGAGTTCAACACTGAACGCAAACACCAGCTCCAATCCTACCCTGTACAGTCCTCCTGAAACATTTTTCTTCCCATAACCTACATTATTTTAACCTCAGCTTAAACCAGTGACAACCTGTAAAATTGTAGGCACTGCACCTCAGGGGGACACTTTTCTGGAACAGCATCCACAGTCATTGAAGCAAGAAAGAAAAGAAAGATCTCAATTTCTATAGTAATCTATTCTTTGACTTGTTTGTTCTTTCCTCTCTTCAACACATATTATATGAATATATGCAGAAAAGAGAAGTTGTATGTTAATTATTTCTCTGAAAAAATCAATTTTGGTCTCCAGAATTAAAAAAAAAAAGTAAGGTTGAGTAAAAGGAGAATTTAAAAATAATTAGTTCAGTCATTTAACTTTGTTTCTTAAAAAAATAGTGATCAGATAGAAACAAGTAATTACTTCATTGGTTACATTGTTCTCTCTTGTTAACATATAAAACCAATTATGAAAAATGAAGATATTTTAATATAATTATTCATTGATTCAATTTTTCTTGTTCTTTGTATTTCAAAAGAGCATGACAGATAAGTTGCTGCTATAATCAGTTTGAAGTGAATTCTGTGCTGGTAAATGAGGTCAGACTAATGGTCTACATAAATGATGTTTTCTGAAGTAGTACTAGTTGGAAAATTGGACTTATTATTTCCTCTACAGAAAATTTTGATTTTTTTTAATATAAATTGAAATGCTTCATTTAATTTCATTTATTTAGAAATGTAACAGTGATTCCCTAGAAGAATATAAATGCCATTTTAGTAAATTCTCTTTTCAGCTGGGTATTGGAGTGGGGCTATATATTAAAATATATACACTACCTATTTTCTCATTATTTTCATGATTGTTAAAGAAAATGTTGTATCATTTAATCTGGTGAAATATGTGATATTTAGTAAGGCAGAGTCCCTCCAAATAAGGCACGTAACACATGTAATGTCTTAGCCACTTAGTGAAATGGAAACCAAAATATTCATAGGGGGATAGAAATTGAATGAAAAAAAAAAGCTTTTGAAGTGTATTTCTATTATTGCATTCGACAGTTTCTATGGTGAACTATATTCCAATCTAATAAATGTATTTCTGGAAAAAGTTCCCTAGCTCTGACTGAAATCCCATTTCCATTAAAATCAATGCATAAGCTCCTGTAGGTTCTAAGGGGGCCAAGACTTTAGCTCTTCTTGTATGTCTAAGTCAGACACATGCACACAGGCAGGCAGGGGGGCCCTGCTTCCATAAACTGGACCATGGTGGTGTGGGATTCTAAAATCCTCGTTGCTCTGCCCATCTTAACTTCCTCTCTCTCTGCTTCGAAAGTTACACATGACTCTGTATTATAAGACAGGACCCACATAAGCTCATAACCTCCAATCAGACTCGAGAGGAAGAACCACAGCCAGGATGAGGTGCCTACTTTTCTTTTATTAGCTACCTTGGACAGCTCTACTCATCCCTTTGCCCTTTGTGATAAGGGGTCCTCAGGACGAGATACCTGACCCAGGGCTTTAGCTCCTAAAAGATTGGAAACCTTATCTCTCATGCCCATTATCAATTGAACTCAAGAAATTATTGCTTTTAGTATTTTAGGCAAAGCATTTTGTTCTTTTAGAAGAAGACAGATTTAAAACACTGTAAATCTTATTTTCTGTCATAATTTTGGAGCTGTTAAATAAAATTCATTACTTTGGTTCATTTGTTGGAAAGTGTTAATCAGAAAGGCAGTGCAACTACAGAAGCCCTTTCATCACATATAAGCACTTTCATCATTAAATGTAGACTCTAATCCTATTTAAGTAAGAGACACTTTGGCAGCAGTACCCATGGTTTTTTTTAAAAAGCATCCATTCTCCCCTATAGTACTTTATGACATAAGGAAGCATTTCATAGATAAATTGATCAGCTGAAACTCATTGTTCAACAGTGGAAAAGATCAGAATTATAACAAAATATTGCCAGTCTCAGGGCCAGTTCCCACTTTTACAATTCTCAGTGGGGACACAATTTTCCTCGAAAAATTAAAAATTCTTTCGTGGATACATGATGTCACCTGAATACACATTTACAGTTGAATAAATGCTGTCAAGAAATGGACAGAAATGTACCCTTGGATGGATAAAGATGGACACAGGCCCACTGAAAACCTTCACAAGCATTTGTCATGTGGAAAAGCCCACCAAGAGCATAACTCAGGGAAGTGCTCAGGTCTTACTGGCCAGACAAATCTAAATATGAGCTGAAAAGAAAAGAAGCAAGGTATGAATTTTCCAAGTAATTGTCCCTAACTTCTGTAACACTCCTGGGGAAGGAGACCAGAAGGCTTGAAATGTGAGTAACAGACCCCAAATGGCCATAAAGTCAGACATTGCCCTAGGACTACATGATGAGCAAGTTTATTTGCAAGCTGTGGAGACAATCTTAATCAAGGGTAATAAAGAGGTAAAACCGAGGTCCCTGGAGAAGGAACACATCTAGGAGTGTCTGAGTCCTCCTGGCATCCAGTCCCCTCAAGGCTGGTCTAGATCTGTGATAGCGAAGTGGTCACACAGCTCAATAATAGCAATACAAGACTTTAGTTCTTGTTATTTATTTCAAAATTCTTATTTTCTTAGTTGTCAGGGTCACCTTCTGAATCACTTAAAAGTAATAAAGGCATTAGAAAATTGCAAATCAGCAAAGAAAAGAAAATTACAAAACAATAAAGAAAAGAAAGAAATAGCTAAGTACTCTAATTAAAGCTTTATTAATTTTGAGACAAAAAGAGATATCAATTACACTTGCCTGAATGGTAAAATGTTTTCTCAAGCTGTCTATTTTTCCTGTGCTGAGGAAAAGTGACAGAAAAATCTGTCATAGACATCACAAAAGAGATCAGACACCAGAGTTAATACAGCCTAATGCATTAATCAATTATAGACTGAGAAAATAAAAGCCCTGGCTTCCTTCTAGAGTTCCTGCAACCACTTGTACAACACAGAGTCTTCACAATGTGTTCAGCAGCGTTTGGTTTATGAAACTGACTCTGCTCTCAATAGTGTCAATGGAAATTTACAGTTAATCCTGAAGGCTTACACAATTACTTTTGAAACTATGATATCATGGTAGATACTTAAATTTAGTGCTTTCAGGGAAAAAAATACATCATCTTTATTGGGTAGTTCTTGATTTTGTGTAATCCATATGTGTATATGTACACACACACAAAGTTCAGTAAAGCTATATGTCAATATGCAAATGGGGAGACTGTGAAATTAGAGTTATTAATAATAAATATGCCTGTCCCATTTGAAAAGATTTGAAAAAAAATATAATTCACAATCACAATATGGGAATCATTTTGTTTAATGCACATTTCTTGGGATTTGAATTTATAAAAGTAAATTCCAATGCCTATGTTGAAGAAAAACAAAAAGAAAGAAAAAATATCACCCATGTATATGCCATTTGCAGATGCAAGCTATTTTTCGTGTCTCAAGTCTTGTGCAGAACACTCCAATGTCCTGCAAACATGAAGAAAGAGAAAAGAAAGGGATGATCTTAGATGAAGATGCTTAGATTGTATCAGTTATTGCAGCTTTCCTAGTACCAATAGTATTTCCAGTTCCTCCATTCTGTCATAAGTTATAGCACAGAAAAAGAAGTAAGAGAAAAGAAAAAAGAAATACTTATAAAACTTAATTATTTGTGGCAGTCTTCAGTGGCCAAGCCTTTTAAGTGTGCTTATGAGACTAAGGTTATATGATAGAAATACATACAAGGCATATATAACGATGGAGATATATAAAATAGCAGATGCCTTTGAAAATATACACATTTCATAAAACACAAAGATATTCAGTAAAAATTGAAAACAATGTTCAGAGTTTCCTTCTTTATGGAGGAAAATGCACACATTGGGACTCAACGATCAAAAATTTGACAGGAAAAATCTTTGGGCTTAATCTGGGTAATAATGCCATCCAAATTTTGACATACAGGAAAAAATATCAAGCATTAAACTTTTATCCTTTATGTCATAAACTAAAGATGAAAATAGTCCACACTAATTTCTGTTGCTGGGGATAATGTGTCCAACTGAAATCAGAACATAAAGTAGTTGAGGTCTGCTGTGATAAATGTGTCATGAGAGAAGAGATCATAGGGTCATACAGTTTGTGCTGGGGACACCCATCTGGAGAGCAGGAAGGGAGAAGAATCCCATCTGGTTTTTTCCCAAAGCATAGTAAAATCCTTGAGAGTGGAAATTTTCTTACTGTCATTTTTCTTGCTTGCCTATATGTTCTTAACTTGTCCCTGGCAGCTACAGATTGCATTATGTGCTCAGGTACAGGAAGTGCACGGTGAAATTCTCTTATGATGTGTGGACAGGGAGGACTCCCTGCCAGGGCCAGAACTGCTGGTAAGTGCAGGTTGTTTTACTTCAGCAGGCAAGAGCAAAGAAAGCAGTGCATCCTGCCATTTATAACCCTCATTATTGTTGACCACAATGAAGGATATAGAAGCTCTCTTGAAATGAAGCATTTGGATTTCCCACTATGAGTAAAGCACCTGCTCTGATGCTTTTAGAGGAATTAATGAAGCCTCTAAATCTCAGAGCAGTTTCCTGATAGACTTAATGAATAGCTGTCAGCACAACTGGCACTAATTGGCATACTTTTAGATACCCTGGAGGGGAAAGCACCAAGTGGATGGTAATCTTATACATCTTTGATTTATAAACGTTCAGAGTCAGACTGACACTTCATTTCTGGGGTAGCACATTGATCTTTGCACTTTTGTTTGTCGCTGATACTTGTTCTATGCACATGCAGACACAGTAATGTCACCAAAATATCAATTTGGTGTTTTTTCCAAAAAGACCTGATTTTACCACAAGTGGTTGTGTGGGCAGGAAGGAAAAGGGAAAACTTTCAAGTTGTAAAAAGAAAAAATATCTAACTTGCATATGAAGCTTATAGCCTCAATTTTATTGATCATCTATCTGTCATACTAAATTTATAAATCTTGACATTGTTGATTCTGCCCAGACTAAATCTCATGAGGGCTCTGGCTTTTAAAGATTTCTCATGGTCAGAAGTTTCTTCATAGTAAGATTTAAGTACAGGTTGCAAGTGTGATGGGCTATACCTGCCTCAAAGAGAGGAAAGGATCTTTCCACAGGCATTACCAGGGCTCGGTGAACAAGGTTTAAACTGGATTTGAAGGGGGAAGGGGATAAAACTGAAATCACTAGAGATAAGTCTTGCATGCCATCTCACTGGAGGTAGAGGATAAAGATCTGTGAGACAGTAAAGACACAAGGATTACTGATATGTTAGAGATTATGGAAGGACCTGAGGATGAGCACCTTGAGAAAGGCAACTCAGAAGGACTACAAGGATGTCCTGGTGTTATGCAGGGAAAAATCAGAACGGGAACTCAACTGGAAATTAATCTGGATATTGCCATAAAAGACAATAAAAATGTATCTAAGATTGCCCCTGGAAGGACTAAGACTTTCATTCATCCTACTTTGGTTCCTAAGCACACTGAGGAGGCCAGTGGAAGTGCTCATCGAGCCACTTCCTGTCATTTACCAGCAGTCCTGGATAACCAGGAAGGTTCCAGTTGACTGGAGTTCAGCAAAAGTGATCAGCATTCCAAGTGCGATCACGTGGCATGTGCAGGACAGTCAGGGGATCAGGCCAAGCCAGCATGGGTTCAGGACAGACACGTCCTGCTTGACCAGCCTGATCTCTTTGTATGAAAAGGTGACCCATTCCCTGGAGGAGGGAAAGCCCGTGAATATTGTATACCTAGACTTTAGCAAAGCCTTTGGCACTGCCTCCCACAGCATTCTCCTGGAGAAACCTGCTGCTCATGGCTTGAACAGGTGCACTATGTAAAAAGCTGGCTGGATGGCAAGTCCCAGAGACTAGTGGGGAATGAAGTTATATCCAGCTGGTGGCCAGTCACCAGTGGTGTTCCCCAGAGCTAAGTGTTGGGGCCAGTCCTGTTTAACATCTGGTTTGATGATCTGGACAAGGGGATCAAGAGCATCCACAGACAGTTTGCAGATGACAGTAAGTTGGGAGGGACTGTTGATCTACTGGAGGGAAGGAAGGCTCTCCAGAGGGATCTGGACTCATTGAATTAATGTGCCAAGGCCAATTGTGTGAGGTTAAACAAGGACAAGTTCTGAGCCCTGCACTTGGGTCACAACAACACCGTGCAGTGCTACAAGCTCGAGGCAGAGTGGATGGAAAGCTGCCTGAAGGAAAAGGTCCTAGGGGTGCTGGTCAACAGCTGACTGAACATGAACTGTCAATGTGCCCAGGTGGCCCAGAAGGCCAATGGCACCCTGGCTTTTATAAAAAATAATGTGGCCAGCAGGACTAGGACAGTGACTGTCCCTCTCTACTCAGCACTGCTGAGCTGTCATCTCAAATCCTGTATTGAGTTTTGGGCCCCTATCTACAAGAAATACACTGAGGTGCTGGATCATGTCCAGGGAAGGGTAATGGAGCTGGTGAAAGGTTTGGAGCACAAGTCCTCTGAGGAGTGGCTGAGGGAACTGGTGTTGTTTAGCCTGGAGAAAAGAAGGATCAGGAGGGACCTCATCCCTCTTCACAACTATCTGAAAAGAAGTTGTAGTGAGGTGGGGGTCGGTCTCTTGTCCCAAGTAACAAGTGACAGGAGCAGAGAAAATGGCCTTAAGCTGCCCCAGGAGTGGGTTAGACTGGATATCAGTGAAAAATTTCTTCAGAATAAACCTTGTCAAGCATCAGAACAGGCTGTCCAAGGAAGTGGTTGAATCACCATACCTGGAGGTATTTAAAAGACGTGTGGCTCTGACACTTGGGGACCTGTTTTCTTGGTGGACATAGCAATGCCAGAGTTGGACTCAGTGGTCTTAAAGTTATTTTCTAACCTAAATTATTTTGTGGTTCTATGAGAGGTCATTTATATTAAGGATTCTCCCCAAATGTTATGTGTGCACATGCCTTTTGAAGCATGATTCTTGCCTGAGAGAGGTAGCTATGGTTGGAAAACATTAGTTGAATATGAGACATCATTCTTGGTAACTTTATCACTGTGTTTACATTAAAATGTTAATGGTTGTGTTCCTGTATTTAACAGAAAGTTACCCAAATGATTATTTAGCCCCCCCCCATGTTCATAGAATCTACAGTGAAGGTTGTCATACACTCAGACAGTCTCTCTCGAAGAGCTCAGTATCCATTCCCATGCAGCAGAAAATGACTAATTTTCAACATTTTATTCAGCACTTCATTTCCTTTCATGGATTTTGGCCAAAGTCTGAAATTAGAGAAGAAATTTAGTGGTATTGCTAACAGTCGGTTCTTCTGTATAGAGTTGTAAGTTTTATGTTGTTTATCTAATTACTGTGACCTGTAATAATCTCTAAAAACACTCAAAATTGCAAAAACATAAACCTTTCCTATCAGAATGCAGTACCTTTAAAATGGAAAATTAAAATGCAAGGTAATACACTAATATAATTGAATCAAAGAAAAGGAAATGCAATTATCTTTTTGGAACGAGGGTTTTTTAATTATAATGGTCACTGCATTAATCAGATGTCGTATTAATACCTGCAATAAAATGCCTTATGTAGTTTTCTCACCCTACAGAAATGGTGCAGAAGACCGGTGAAATGAAGTGTTAAAAGAATAAAATTATTTTGCGGTCTGGGTGGATTAAAAAGGACAAAAAAAAGTCTCATGTTTGGTGGGGTGACTTTTCTATTATTATTTTTAAATTCCTAGAAGTTAGGCAATGAAAAGAGAGAAAAAATATATATTTTTTAAATCTATGTTAAAGAATGTCCCTTGACTTTTAAAGGGGATGTAAGAATAATCAATTATATCCAGTGCTGTTAATCTGTGAAGGTATCCTATCAATGGCTCTGTACCAATGGCATGTCAAAGGAACATCAACTACCTGCAAGTGTAAATACTGTCCAGCAGACCAGATGCAGTAGTATTTTCTGGCTTTCCAGATAATGAGAATGAAATCCACTGTGCTTTCTTCTCTTGTGTATGTAAAAATGGTCATATTTCAGATGTGGCCCTCCATTTCTTGCCACAGAGGCACTGGCTGAGCGTGAAACCCCTGGATGTAGCCTCTTTGGGGCACTCCCCGAAGGATGGGCACTGGTGCCCTCCTCTCTCTCAGCTGATGGGAAGCCCAGCCTGCTCCTGGGTACCCTCCAGCTCAGCCCACATATCTCTCACCAGCAGCAGAAAGCATATCCTTTATCAAATATGTCAGGAGATTTAAGGTGGTGAAATTCAAGGATGTTCTGTAGCCTAATTTTCACTGGGTCTTGTTTCATTTTTGCTCCTGCATAATGCATGAAATGGCACATAAGAAAGCAAGGTATAATGAAAGCAGCAGCTATAAATAAACATAAAAACTTACCCACATATTTTCTTAAAGAAAATCAGATAATGGAATCAGACACTCTTAGGAAGATGGATTTTTGTCTTTTCAAGCACTAGCCTTATGAATATTTTCATTGCAATACTTTAGATGTTTTAGTATGCACAGCTACCATGTTTGGAGTACTGAAGAGATATTCTTGCCCAGAGATATTTTCAGAAGAAATCCGACGTTCTTAATGTTACCTCTAACTCCAACATTACCTGCTGAAAGACAAAGAGCTTAAAGATTTCAATCCACTCTCATTTTCAATTCTATTTAATTCAGTTCCCCTGGATCAAGCCCTATCATTTCATAAGACCATTCCTTCTTTTCTGCTTCAACAAAGCAATGAACTCAAAAGTACTTGTAGCAATAATGAACATTGAATTAGGTTCCCTATTCAGCTTTTGCATATTGACAACCGATATTTATATCTGTATTTTAAAAATTTCTTAAAATGTTCTTGACTGATCCACTAAATGTAATATATATATCTATATATATAACAAAAACTATACTGCTCCATCATTTTAGACAAGTTTGTCCTAACAGTGTTTATTTAATTGCAGCAGCTGTAAAATTCTAAGAAACTCGAGTTTTTTTTAGTTGAGCAGATCTTCTGCTATGGTGAATAGTGGTTCATTAAAGAAAAGCCTCCTAGGAGAGAAGCTGTCTAAAGCATAATGATTCAGATTAGCTTTTCAAAGGAATTTGGAATAGTCAGAGTCACCTTTGATCTTGTTTAGTACACCAAAATGAGGATTCTGTATATCAAGTCTGCAAGCTAAATCCATGGCAAAGGAAATTGAATAAAACGGATTATTTCCTGTGTGAGGTCATTTGATAGATTTAGTTCTAAATGCTCTCTCTCTGGAATTGCATGAGATCCTAAAAGCTGGAGAACACACAAGCAGGAAGATGTAATAAGGGCTGCCTGGTTGAATTCATCGGGAGCTGAGAGTCTGAGACAAAGCTGAGTGGATTTTTCGAGAGGAAAAATAATAAGGCAAGCTAGGAAGTCAATAATATTTCAGAGAGTACAGTTTGATCCATCTTCAATTAAAAAGCATAATACAACACCCATGCTAACTCAAAGCCCTGTGGCGCTCTCCTCAGGTTGTTGGAGACTCAAAGAAGGGATGTGCTTTGTTACAAAATCTCTCTTATATTGGCAAACCCCAGATAATTTCATGAATTTTTTGACCACTTTGGGATGTGGATTCATGATCTCAGGTTGCTCTTCTCCTTTAGCTCCCTGTTGTTTTCTTTCTCTGGTCACACTGTCACCCACATTTTTACATTTCCTTCAAAAGACTTATTTTTCTTCTACCAAATAATTATTTAGCTATGATTCATATGACATTTCTTTGACAAAAATCACAGAATGATTTTTTCATTCTTTCATTGTGCCTCAAATTTGGAGATTGAACATGTCTGAAAATTTGAAAACTAGCTGGTGATTTGCCATGCTGCAGCACTGTTTTAAAAGTCCATGTACATGAAGTCCCTACTGAGCACTAACTTCTTGGGGGAAAGGGGGAATATATGTTACAGAAATATTCCATCAACAGCATATCTGCATGCAGACATTTAGTCTGGATATACTACACTGAAAATTTTAGTACATTCAAGAATACAAGATTGATCTTAAACTTTATACCACCACTGTGATCTCTAGAAATCCTGGATATGTAAATTCAGACTCAATATATTTGACAATCTTCAAAAAGACAATATAATTCTGACAATTTCTGAAAAGTTGTCAACAGACACCTTTAATATAATATAATGTAAAACTAGACTTTTTTCTTTAAAAACAAAACAATTCAAGGTAAAATATATCCATATCTAGCAATAAAAATAATGTTTATACGTTTTATTTAAAATTTAATGCCGCTTTCCCACACACACACAAAAAAAAGTCATAGATCTAACTACCACAAACGCACAAAACTAAGTTTCCTGACCTTCAGAGAAGTCCATATATTGTGCCTTTCTTTTGATTCAATAGTTTTCTTTCAATTTCCATAGTTCTGTGTTTACCCACCATTTCATCAACTTTACTGATCATTTGTTTGCTAGTTTTATCAAGAGACCTCCACATTTTAATTCCAAAATCCTTTTCCTCATCACCATGGGAACCACTCTCTTTTTATCCTTTAAGAATATTATGTTTTAGAAAAGCTCTCATCCTTGTAATGGAATTTGCAGGTGAGAACAGCTTCATTCCATATTCTTAACTTACAGACACTTTTGCTACTTGCAGTGCTTTATCATCTCTATTGGTTATGTCTGTGCTGTAGCCAAAGGTACCTTTGCACCTCCTAGAAATGCAGCCACAGTGTCCCACTGAATATTCATTGTGGTTTTAGCACTGGACAAGGGTGAGTTTGCAGCAGCAGCAAAGGGCTCTGCTGCTGTTATAAAAGTTGCTCAATAAGTCTCAGCCACTGAAGCAGCTGTTATTAGCATCTAAATGTGCAAATTTTAGAACTACTTTGGGTATGTCTATGTAAGCTGCAGCTACAGTAGGTTGTCCTCTGCAGACATTATTTTGGGAGCCATCTCTGTATTTTTCTCATTTAGTAGTTTGCATTGATAAATACTTAGAGCAGTTAGGGAAAAAACTTTGGGAGGAGAGTTGGAGTATTAAAATATCTCATTACAGAATTAACTTCAGAAAGAAAAGGAACAGTGGAAGGAAGATGAATATAATTTTCAAGGCTTAAAAGAAATTTTAAATTGCCCAGAAGGATAAACAGAAGCAAGACAAGTGTATTCCCAGAACAAATTGTTCTGTGTTGGGTTTCCCTCTCCACACACTGTGGTTGTAGGACCCCAGGGCTAATAATGTCTCAGAGACCATCATGATAAGGAAACTACAGTAGATTTGGGAAAGACAGCTTAATATTGAACTACTTCCTTTAGAAATACCTAAACTTTCAAGTCCATCAACTACAACTTTCAGACGATAAAATTATGTTATGTCATGGTAAAGTACACTTCCCTTCCTCATGGATTTGTTAAATGTTTGGAAATTTTAGCAAAATGCCATAGTTTCTCTGACATGTCAGAGAAGGGGATGAAGAAAGAAGATAACTGTTTCCTAATCAGCCCAGTTTGTCACTCTGGTTTCTGGTGGCACTGTTTCCATCTGAACCCAGTAGTGTAAATAGCTCTCACTTCCTGTGCCAGGGAAGAAGGAATTGATGGGTTTGGCTCCAAATCTACAATGGCTGAAATATTCCTCAAGACACCTGTTTTCTAAGTGCAGACACACAGTGAAATACAGCTTGGCTTCTAACTGGACCCCAAAGGACTACAATAATGTAAATATTAACTGTTTATCACATGGCAGTCAGTTACAGCCTGCCCATAGCAGTAATCATATTTTCCATTGTGTTTCTACAAATCTCCTCCTGTCCAAGGCTTTCAGTCACTAATATCTGTGGAACTAAGCCTTAGACAATAGGAGGACTGTGCTTCACCTCCCTTCTTCAGTTTCCATACTGGTTCTCATGCCCTCACCATTTCCATCCGTCAGGCACACAGACTGAGGTCTGTATCCTTAAGTCTGTATCTGGTGCTGTGAGGGTATGAACTAGCTCAGGACATCCAGGCAGCTCCTGGCTAGCTCCTGTCCAGCTTAGACATTTAGACATTTAGGTCGGATATCCTTCACCTTGCTTTAAAAGAAATCAGCACTTTGGTGGATTAATGCCTGTGTCTAAATAAAATCTTCAGAGTCCATATCATGTTTCAGAGCCCATGCCTTTCCTGTAGCAGGCAGAGGATTTCTGTAAGCAATCTGTAAGCAGTGCAGTTTTTTTGTTTAATGGCATAACTCAAAATTATGTAACTCATATAACTCGTATACTGATGAGCTGTTTCCTGGACCCTGCACATTCAGAGACAAGTCTGAATCTGTGATTCATCAGGGTTTATTATTTATTATTATTTATTTATTTATTATTTATCACTTCTGAAAAAGTACATTACAAAAAGCTATTAAGCAATAGAAGTTGTCATGATATGAGAAATAAAGTGCTGTCAGGGATTATAAAAAAGAAAATTAGATAAAGACAGAAAACAAAGAAAGAAAAAAAATGTCAGTTTTCAGCAGGGCAGAAGGGTAATGATGGGGCATGATCACAGATGTGCAACACTGGTGTTGAGTTAGAGAAAGGACTGCAAATCAATCAGCACCAGTTCCAGGAGAAGCATCCCCTCAACAGTAAGGAAACTCCTCAGCTGTTTGCTTGGCCACAGAGCATGGAGGCAGCCATAGTTCAGTATCAACACATGCGAGAGAAGGATTGGACATACCCCAGTACATTTGGTGGGGTCAAAGTTAACTAACCTCTAGCTAAATATAACAGAGTATTTCACATCCAAAATGAAACTCAGTCCAGTGTGGCTGTGGCAGTGAAAACGTAGGAATGCATGTGGAAATCTGCAAGTCTAAACAGCAGTATAGAAATAATCCTGAAACTACAAAGTCTGCACATAAAATTGTACAATCCCACATTAATTCCTGTATTTGCCTCTAGTTATCCAAACTAATATTATAGAAATTGAGACTGTTCAGTAGTTAGCAATAAAAAATACTATTAAAAAGTTACAAAGAGTTTAAGAGGAATGGCACCGGTTTTTTGTGGAAATTAACTGAACAAGATAAAAATATATGTAGCTGGTGAATAAAATAAATCATTTTGGAACTCTTCTATATTACAACTTACACAAGTGCAAAGTATCAAATTCTAAACTGATGAAAGGAAATATTTGTTTTAGACAATTTACATCTAATCTATAAAATTCATGCTGTGCTCCAAGCTAAATAGTATAGACTTCAGTAGAATAACAACTGTTTATAGTTTTTCTATCAATGATTACTTTTCTAGAAGCAACTTTTCAAACATGTTGAAAATTTTACCATTTGCTGTGTTTTTTTCTTTAAAGTAGAAAGATTTTATGTTGGTTTTCTTAAAAAAAAATAAATAAAAAATAATAAAAAAAAAAAATGCTTCCACACTGTGTAACTTAAAATTTCTGACTTGTTATTATCTGATTTTTATTTTCTTATTTATTTCACTGTCACTCTATTGATTGTACTTTCATTTCAAAAGGGGGAGAATTGAAAGGATTAGAGTATAAAAAATTATTACAGAAAAAAAGTAGGTGTTTTTGACAGTATCTTGATCCAAACTTTACCACGATGCAAACTTCATAGAATATACTGAGCTGGAAGGGACTCATCAGGATCACTGAGTCCAACTCCTGCCCTTTGCAGGACATCCCAAGTATCATGCCATGTGCCTGAGAGCATTGTCCCACCATTCCTTTTCAGGCCGTTTTGCTTTTATTTTGAAAAGTGTTACTAGAAAATACTTAACACACTTTCAGTGATTCAAGGGAATTCCAAAGTTAAATGAGCTATTGTTACAGTAGAATTCATATAAAAATTCTTTATATTATGAAAAGAAAAAATGTCCTGGGAGTAGGTCACACTGGATTTTCAGCCTTGGTGCAAAGTGATTGTGCCAGCTGGTCAGGAAGAAGGCATAAGCTTATTGCAAGGTTTGGAGGTGCTCACAGAGCTAAGCTTATTATTCCCTCTCCAGCAGACTGTGTCACATATTACATGATGAGTGACTGTATCTATTGCTCCACATTGCACTTCCTCGCCCTCCTCTTCTTCTCACTACATTTGAGTCTTCGACTAAAGTCTGAAAATGCAAATTAATATTCTTCATGACTGGAAGTTCTCAAAAGCATAAGAGAACACTAAAAGCCATGAAACTGAGCATACTAAAACAAAGACAGGTCTGCAACCTCGTGGCATCAGTGAGAGCAGAAGGGTTTTGGGAAGAGGACGGGATGGTGTGTGAGGGCTGATCTGGTGCTGTGAGGGTATGAACTAGCTCAGGTCATCCAGGCAGCTCCTGGTAGGCAAGATGGGTTGGTCTAGAGTGCTTTGGAATGGAATAAGGGCTTTCAAGGCAGAAGCAAGGGGCAGACTGTTTGTAGGAGTATAGGTTGACCTGGGGAAAAGGAAGCATAACCACTCCCACCTAAGCATGTTAACCATGATTTTCACGGCAGAAACACAACAGGACACTATTCCCCTTGTTTCCACTATCAGACTTATATTCCTGTCCTCTATCTCACACCTGAGAGCTTTGGTCTTCTTGACTGAAATGTGGTACCTTCAGCTGTGATTCTTCCTGTCAGGTTTGGTGGCTGTTACATCAGTCACACCTTCAAAAAGTTACAGTACCAGCAGTCATAATGAATATTTCTGCATCTTCAACATTTTTCATTTTCATCAAGCACTTGTATGTAAACCTCACCCCTCTCATTCCTTCACCGGGTAATGAGTGAAACATTAAAAAAAAAAGACTCATCTTCACAGAATTTAAGTGATATGATATGCAACCATAAGTATAAAATATTTAAACTTTAACATATAGTCTTCAGAATGAGTAAACACTGCATTATAAAACTTTTCCTTTAGATTTCAATACTCATTAGATGCAACAAAGGTACATAAATCAAAGATAAAATCTGATTTTTTTTTCTTTTTACAAAACATCCTTCTCAAATATACTTTTTGTCCAATGGAAAACTTTTATTTCTTACATTCAGTTCTCATCCATAGGCCAAAAATACAGTATTTAAGGAACCTATTGTAACATTTTTCTTCACTACAATTTCTTTAAAAATTATAATTTAGTTCTAAAACCATCAGGTAATCTCTAGTAGATTTTTGTTGGTAACTCATCAAAGAAAAGTTGTCAGAGACTATTCAGTTCACCAATCTATTCACTGGCTTGTGCAGACTTGTTCCCTATTGTACAACCTTTCCCAGTGTTCTGCTGATCACATCTGGCAAGGGTTGAGCACTGAGGATTCCACTTGATCTCCTGGGAACAACAGGTCTTCACAGTTATTTGTAATATCTACTCAATCTCCAGGACAGGAGGATTTCTTTTGGATTTATCATTCAAATTCCTGTACTACAAAAAGATATCTGCTGGCATGTACCAGGGTCTTATATTTGCTGATTCTATTAACAAAACTGGCAGCTTTATGGAGCATGAATTGAGCTGCAGTCTCTTTCATGAAACATGACACAAATCACACCTCAGATCAAGTAGTATATTTTTTCATAAATGTTTAATCCAAAAGAACAAATGAAAGGATAAAAGGGAACTTTTATTTCATAATATATGGTGGTGCACACATGCACAGTTGGTGCTTATTCCAGTTTAAGTTTCCCTTAGGCAAGTAAAGGTCAGGAAAACCTCAAACATTACCAAAGAACTTTTTCCAGACCAAAACACTTAACTTCTTAGATTCAATTTTAAAAACTGATTTTCTTCACTGTAGAAGAACCTTTCCTCTGTAAAATGTTCTCTTTCACAGTTATGGGATGTGTCATTTGAACAGGAATTACAGTTCCCTTTAGAAGACCCTGTTGACAGACATCACCTCCTTGATTCCATCTTGTAAATGCTTTTAAATCCCATATCTGAAAAGTTTTTTCACCTTCTATATCATTATGTAAATGAACTCTGACATTTCCAAGTACAAATCAATGACAGACTTGGCTGGAATATAGAAGAGATGGTGGAAAAAAAATGCTTATCTAATATACTAAGTGCAGTAAGATGTTCTCAAATTGGCAAATTTACCTTTGTTCCTTGTTCCACTTGATCAGGCAAATGCCTCTTCTCAGGTTATGTGTGGTTAAACTGCCTCACTAAGAGAACTGGTTTACTTGTGCCACTGCAGCTGTCAGGGAGGATGTGAGTATGCATGTGTGTGAATATGTTGAGCATATTCTAGGTATGTGCATACAAGTGTACATAGAGATGTGTGCAAATTTATGTATATTATATATATATACACATACGTATATTTGCAGTAATCAGCATCATTACCACTGAGGACCTTTGCATACTTACACAGATTAAATTGGACATTCCCTGTAAGGGCAGCCTTGGAACTCAAGCAGAGATCGTAGTTCATGTCAGAAAAGCAGCTTAACCACAAGATAAGAATCCCTGTCCCGATGAGCAGGGCTGTCTAACCCCACGGCAGGGCTGTTTTGACACAACTGTTGCATTTTCACTCCCAAAGCTTAATTCCTTTTGGAGTACACGTGGTGCAGGAAGTCTACACCACCGATGAGAGTAGACCCAGGATTCTGAAGCAGCCCCACAGCCGTGTGCTTTTCCACCCCCTTCCTAGGGTTTTTTGTGCAATTCAGGTGCCAAATACAGTTCAGAGTGAAA